>JBBIGC010046119.1:0-11592 GCA_037576955.1 Lepidarchus adonis | reverse complement strand
CTACTTCAGTGCCTGGGCCGGTATCTTTCGCATTAGCTAAGAAATGCTTTGCGTTTAGGTCGTACTTGAGACTGGAAAAACTCCTACAATAAACGAAGATTAACGGCATTAATCATATCGCGCGATAAACGCTGTTAACGGCCCGTCTTTAATATATATATATATATTTATTGTTAACACTTATTTATAAATATAAATCCATATCATATACTCATATTGTAGACAGTAGATTGTATACTATTGTATGTTATATTTGTTCAGTATTTTTTTCATTGTATATTTACATTGTTGTTGTTTTCCTTTTTACTGCTGTGCTTGAGAGACGCCATCTACTGGAATCAAATTTGTTTACTCACATACTTGACCAATAAACACGATTCTGATTCTGATTGAATGACCTCTATATAATGATAATGTGCTATGTTCCTTAACTTGCCCGGCTTTTGTAAAGCTCCCTTTTTGAGGGTGACGCAGTGGATCTTTAAGCATGTACATTGGTCTGGTGAAACATCCTACTCTAGAACAACTAGCCAGCTTGATAGACATGGGAGCTGCTTAAATAAGGAAAGAAATAAGAGCTTTATTGCTTATAGCTAGTCTAACATGGGTAATATCCAAAAGATTAGAGCACAAGCAGTTTTAATAAAACATCAGTAATTAGGTAAAGGCCAGACTGCACTCTTTTCTGCTAACATCAGGGCACATTTAACTCATTTATTGTTAAATGTGATTAAATTATTTTGATACATCATTGCTTTAAACTGCAAACACTTTCTCCTAAGAGAAAAATGTTCTCCTGTGTAAGCAAGTGGCAGGGGTGTGTAATCTTGTCATCACAGGGAAGTGTGTGGGTTAAGCCAGCTTACTGTGCTGCTGGATAAAGCAGCAGCATAACTCTTATTGGCTCTGGATGGATAAGCAGAGGGCTGAGCTGTCATTGACTTGGTAGCTTAACTGTTTCTTTGGACAGCCCTCTTCATAGACTGGCATTTTTCCTCAGTTGCTTAATTTGTTGTTTCCCTAGTGTGATATACTACCGGGGTCAGTAGCCTGAATTAATGACTCATTTATTTTAATCATTCCTTTCATGTGCTCTGTTGGTTTGTTTGTTTTAATGCAAAAGTCAATTTCCCCTTAAGGCTTTTACAGAACATTGATTTAACCGCACTAATATCAGCTGGTGGTATCAATGATGTTTGTGCTCTGTGGTCCTGCATCAGCTCCTCTGCATTATATGTACCGGTGCCAAAAAACACAAGGTTTTTATTGCCACAAAATCTTTTCTTAAATTAAATTATGACCTACTTTCTTCACCCTGTATCCAAACTAGTGAAAGATGTTAACTGCGATGTTAAAAACATTCCCAAATGCTTGGTTTTGTCCAATTGGTAAATTCTCTGTAATGTAAGCAATTTAATGAGCAATCTTAGTAATGTACCATAAAGTGATTAAAAAAAAATTTGTAGAGAAAAGATTTGCAGTGAAAAAGCATTAAACACATTTCTGTTCACACACTCCCATGAAAAAAGGCAATTACATAATTCTCTAATATGACTAAAGATATAAAGGCAGCAGGAGACAAAAAGCAAAACTGTTAATATATTTTTGCTTGTGACACAAATGCACCCATTAAAACGTGGAGCAGGATCAGACACGATTTTGATGTGTATAAGAAGGAAGGAAGAAGTCCTCACACAGAATTCTTTCCGATAGGAAACTAGATTTTGTTTGTTTGGAAAATGGCATTTTTCCCCGTGAGGAAATAAACAGCATATAAATAGTACACAGAGATTGTAGGAGAGAGCACATGGGTCAAATACCAGTGCCGCTGCTTCTATAATATCACTGGGATAGGCCCTGTTGTGTAATAATGAGATAATGATGACAGATGCAGCTCGAGCTCAAATAAACAAACAGTACTCACTCTTCCCTGTGTAAGTGTTTATAGCACTGAAGTCAGAAGCTTATGTCACAGGAGCCATGACGTGTCTCAGTGAATGTATTTTACGTTCCTTTCTTTTGCATCTTTTTGTTACCAGAACCCAATTCACATTCTGTTTGGATGTCTAATTGTGCTGTGTATTTGTACTACAGTCCAGTGAAACTTGGTTAAACTCTGTTTGCATGAAGTCACGACAATCTTTAGGACCTCATTCAGACTCCTCTTCAGTTCTCCAGATCTGGAATGTAAACTTACTTGACCTTGGGGCATGCAGGGCAAAGTACTCTCACAACATTAAGGCCTTGTCCACACGGGCGTTAAATCTTGGATAAATCAACATGCTCTAAGCAATTGATTGACTTCAGTATGATGTTACATTTTGGTTCTTTTCGCCTCTGTTGAACACGCACCTGCAGGTCAGACTGTTTCTACCTGTGGGGGCAGTAATGAGGAAGCCCATGTTGTTTCTGTAACCTGTGGCCTTTGAGGTTTGTTCTTTATTGGATTCACGTTGTTTTATTGCACTCGAAATACAGCGAGTCATGGTTACATCGGTGGCTGCCCCTTTTGTATTTTTTAAACACTTTCGGCGACAAAAACAAAGTTTATGTGGTAACTATTTGCTGAGTGAGTTAGACTAATACACTGTGTCAAACAGTGCTATATGCTCTTTCCACCTCTTTTCTGCCCGTATTACGCACCAGACTCTACATAGGCCACAATTCATTGCTTCTCATGAAACATGCCACATCCCACAGCAAACGTCTACAACAGAGATTCCTGCTAGCTATATGCGGCTACTCGTTCATGTTTAATAAATATATGCCATCATTACATGCATGTTACATCATGTTTGAAGGAACAGAACTTTGACATAACTTGAGGACCCCCTGTATATATTACATTAATGTTGCCATATGCAGATTTTTAACAAAAGGACGTAAAGGTTCAGCTCCAATAAATTTATAATCATAGTACAGACTTATTCTAACTTTAGAGCTGAACATTCATGTCCTTATGTTAAAAATCCTCCTGATACCGTGATGTGGGCAGAGAAAACCTTGCTTCTGCTAGTGGGTTCTCCTTCTGAGTGTGCAGCGCGGGAAGAATCATGGGATATATTTGGTCCTCCAGAATAGTAGATTAACGACATCTGAACGCATTGTAGATGTTTTCTTTGCTCATCAAGATTTTGGCAGAACTTGACACCAAGGAAACGTGACCTGCAACGTTTTTTTGACGGCATCCGAAATACAGATGCTAAAAGTAAATTTTGGAGCAAATCCTTAAGGAGAAACACTCTCGTTTGTTTCATCAGTTAAAATAGTCGAAATGGTGTTGCTCCAAAGAACCATTATTGGCCTCTGTAAGGAGTGTATGCCCCCTTCACTTTTTCCCTCCTCTGTTCACAAACCCGTCCTGTTACCGTGCCAGTGGGGCTTGGTTCCTAGACGGACATCTTCTAAGTGTTGTAAATATGTTTTTACGGCACCTCTGAGGGAACAGACTGTAGGAACGGTTAGGGTGTGTGTGAGTGTTTGCAAAACTGCAAATGCATGAAGCTTTGCCAGCTCGGCCCACTGGTTTTCACCATTTGATTTGCTTTTCTCTCGTGTCTCATCTTTCATTAACTCTTCTCTCATTCGAATTGTGGAAAGTATGCATTTCCCTCTTGCACTCCTCTGATCCTTCCATCTCTCCTACTCCTATTTCACCCTCTTGTACTCCTTCACCTTTTCTCCTTTCTTCTCACGCCTTTCCTCAGATCACCAAATAAAACACAAATATCCAGAACGCACCCACAGCCCCTCAGGCTTTGATTGGTCCTCTTGTTCTCCATTTCACACCGTTTGTAATGCATGTTTTCTCACATTGTTTTAATTTAATAACAATCTCCCTTACCACCATGTCTTGGACCATTTCACAAAGCCATTTGGGATTCATCCCTCGAATATTGGCCCACTCTGCTGTTTTCCACCAGGCTGAATGGTGCCTGCTGTTCTTCCTGGCGGAGCCCATCAGAAGCGTCTTAATCTGGGCACAAGTCTGTCAGCTCCCTGGCAGCTTTCAGTCTCCAGATGCCCCCTGGTCAGACGAACGGACAGGTGGGCCTTTGATTAAAGCAGATCACAGGCGATCCTCAGTGAATGCACAAAACAGGCCGCTGACATCAGAAGCAGTATTATAGAATTAATGCCATCTTTTGAAGTCCCAAATATCTGGATGGCTTTTGATGCTGACCATTCGCTTAAGGAAGGCAAACTTCATTTTATTGATCAATTTCAATGTTTTAAAGACTAGGTAGGTGAGAATAAAGTATCGGATTGCTGTAGAGTGATAATTTTCATTTTTATTTAATTTTAAGCATTAATCTATAATAACAATTATCTGCTATAGTTCTACTCCAAATACTTCTTTAATTACAGACGTTTGAATCTTGGCTCTCAAAGCTAAATCTCATCTTCCTTCTTTTGAAATTAGTAAATGTAAGAATCATTTGCAACATTTTTACAGCATTTTTATTAATTTTACCCATCCTGTGAATAAGATTCATAGAATATTACGTTTTTGAAAATCGTTTTCCCAACCTCCAGACAAACTTGAACCATTTTTGTATTTCTTCTTTGCTTATTCTATACTTTTCTCCCGACAGAGCGAGGTACGTCTCACTTTCTCATCATGTTCCTTTAGAAGGAAAAGAATTGCTCGTTTTTTCAGACTTTTGGGTAAATCTGGGTCTATTATTGTAATAATTCCAAACCTGTTTCATGTGGGATTAGTCCAGATTAGTCCGTTACTGTTTTCTTATTCATGTTTGAAATGGTGTGAAAGTGAAATAATTGCGCTAAGGGACTAAGATCAATATTTTATCTGAGTAGAGAACATGGCGATCTATGTAGAACGGAACAAACTAAGCTGCAAAGTTCCTGAACACAGTGAAAACCAGACTGAAAAGCTGTTGGAATTGTTGGATTTTGAAAGGTCCCTTGAATTTAACAGACATTTTCAAATGAAACTTCAAGAAATTAAGACCTAAACCAGGGGATCTGGGTCTGAGTGAACTCTGGATTAACTTGATTTAAAGATGATGTATTTAGATGTTCCTTTTGATACATCTGTAATGATTCATTGTTAGGTGAAAGTGTGTTTTTCATGGGTAATACTGAATACTGCTCCCTCGACCGGTAAGAGAGAGATAAGCACACATATTTACATACGTTTTAATCCCTGAAAGTAGGGTCATTGATCAGTGTAGTCCATTTCACTGGTCACTACGTAGTTGCTCCTTTGGCTGAAACAGTCCTTGGTTTTGCTTGAGAATAATACATTTGGTAGTTGGTAGCAGTTAGCAGTAGTTGCATGTTGAAGTGTGTGTGGTCTGGCAGAGTTGCCAATACTGGACACACACAAGCCTCCAGAGGCACTACTCCCAGCACTACTCCCATCCTCATTACACAGGAGCCAGAGTTTCCCCCGAAACGGCTCTAGTCATCGGTTGAACTGGCAGCAGCAGCTGTTTTCCGGTTTACCCAGAGAGTTCCCATCTAAAGTTAGGACGGTGATAGTGGAAGAGGACCTAAGGGAAACCCGCCTGAGCCCATTTCTGGGGCGGCGACCTTGTCCACATAGGTCAGTTTGTAATCGCCAACAAAACAAGTTAGTAACACCCGTGTGCACGTGCTCAGGACTCGAAATAGGCGACACACACACACACACACACACCTCCTCGTGTGAGTCTTACTGCGGCGGAGAGTCACAGTAGCTGTAGTGGGTTTGGCTAAAGTGCATCCCTCCGCACGCGCGCGCGCGCTGCCCGGACTCGGATGGGTCTGACACGGAAGACGTCCCGTTGCGGAGCGGATGGCGCGTGCGGGGTTCTGAGTGATTCTGGGAGTTCGCCCGTTCGTCGAGGCTGCTGACGACATGAATAACGCCAAGAACCAGCGAGTAAGTCTCCGAAGCCGCGATTAGAAACACCTGGTCACGTGCGTCTCTGCGCTTTAGTGCACGCGACGTATGAGAATAGTGTGTGAGACGAGTGCGGTGATCGGAAAGCGAAACGAATCGCGTTATCGATCGTTCCACGCAGGTGCTGTGCGCGCGCGCTGCGCTGTGATTAGATTGCGGCGCGTTAATTGCGAGCGCGATGCTGTTGAGATGGAAGTGAAAGGAAGATCCAGCTCAGGCTGTTGGGTATCAGACTCTTAAACAGGTCCAGGTAGAAGCACGTGTGGATATGTGAAGATACATGGTGGTTTGATGATCAGATGGATACTTGGCAGATGATCCTCTTACCTGCGTCTTTCAGAAAACCTATGAGGAAATGAGCTGCAGAAGAGCGTTCTGCTTAGTCAACCGCTCTCTTGGCTCGAAAGCTGCAGTAAGTCTGTTTCTCTACCACTTCTGCAGTGTTGGCTCACTGCTCCTGCACACTGGAAAGACTAATGTTCTGTAATTGAATTATACCCACTCCAGTTCAATCAGATCGATTATCATGTATTTCTCTGCCTGGGATCTCGCATGTAATTGTGACAGAGCGAAGGGCGCAGCAGGCATTCAGAATTTTTCCATTTGGCACTTAACAGGATTGTCAATATGTGGTGAGGAAATGTGACCGATGGTGTTTCACTGCGATGTTAATGCTGTTTCACAATTTTGAAGTCTTTCAGAAACACTGGAACCCAAGGGAGCTCCACCAGGGTGGGAGTGGGTGTCTGAACACACCATTTTAAATCTAATATACCATGTAGTGAATCAGACCGAATGCATTCAGGGTCTCTGACGTAGGAAATCAGCATTCCAGCCATTGTTGCAACACACCTGATACTGCACATGAAGGGCTGCAGGGTTCTCATCTCTAGATGAATGTGCAGAGCTCCACAATAGCCACAGAGCTTATGAATTCTTCTCCAAGTGAAACTCGACACCAAAGCTAAACACCTTGACTCACTCATTCTAGAAGAATGTCTGTTTAACATTTTCACTGGTTTCATCCAGAGTGAGAGCCAATGTATTTGCCACGTTCAAATTAAGTTAAAAACTTTGGCAGGAAAAGGTCAAATTAATCCGCGATGGTGAAGCACAGAGGCAGGCTGCTCTTTTCTGTGATATTTGCCAACTGTCAGATCGATGTGACTGCTGCAGCACAAATTGTGTTCCAGAGACATAATGAATCAATACATGTGCTATTAATCTCTGGACGTTTGGCAGATTTCTTGGGCTATATTAGCTTTGTTTCAGAGTAAGTAACTGCACTGCTGCAGAACTGTCATTTAGCTTCCGGCTTTCCAGCATCTTTTAATGGAATCAATAATTGCTGGCAGGGCGTTTGGAATTGGCATAGAGTCTTTGGCTTTTTAGAAGAGTGCAGGAAATGCAGCATCTCTTCTGGAGAATATCTTTGCACTCTGTTATGTTGGTACAGTTAAATATCAACGCAGCCTTTGACACTGTAGATCATTAAATACTGTTAGACTGATTTAAAAATTGGGTTAGGTTCTTAGGAACGCTCCTCAGATGGTTCATGACATACTATAAGGCAGAGATCATTTGTTCTCTATTGACACATTCATTGAAAACTGCTTTGCAAAATGGAGTCCATCAAGGATCCATCCTCAGACTCCTTCTGTTTAACTAAAATTCTCCCAAGATTACAAAATGGCTGGTCATAGCCATGCAGATGTCACTGTGCTCTATCAAGCTTGCAGTGTTTATGCTTCGAGAACGCAAATGGCTGCATCCTAGTACCACAACCCAGGCAAAACATTTAAATGTATATGCATTGAATGCAATGGTCATGGACATCACCAGGTGTTGAGTATCTTCTCTGGTGATGCTCTGCCAAGCCTTTACTGCTGTCACCTTCAAGTCCCGCTTGTTCCAGGGGCTTGTCCCTTTAATTTTCTTCTTCAGCATATGGAATGCATGCTCAATTGGATTTAAATCAGGTGATTAGCTTGGTATTTCAATAATTTTTTAGCTTTTGAGAAACCAGCCTTAGTAGTATGTTTGGGATCGTTATTTTTTTGCAGGAGGAAGCACCGTCCAAACAGTTTGGAGGCAATTACTTGACCATGAGCAAATCAAATGTTCAATACACCTCAGAATTCATTCTGCAAATGCCATCAGCAGTTACATCATCAATGTATTAAGTGTATCAGTATCTGTAGCAGCCATAGCACTTGCACCACCATGTTTAACAGATGAGCTGGTGTGCTTTGGATCTTGAACAGTTCCTATTGGTCTTGTCCACAACACCTTTTTCATTTCAAAATCCTGCAGGCTCTTTTAATTACAAACTGTAATCTGGCCATTTAGTTTTTGTTTAGTGGTGTACAGTGTATCATTCTAGACCCTTCTTGATTACATTTATACATTTCTCGAGCGCCGCCTTCTTCTTCTTTCTCTTTAAGGACAAAATCTTGTCAGTGAGGTGTAGCACTGGGAAATCTGCGTCAGATTTGTGGCCCATTAGATTTATTTCTCATAGGAGCATTTGAGCTTGGCTGGTTTGTGATGGTGCAGTTGATATGACTGCATCCTTTGCAGGTGTAGGACTGTAACTGCACGGCAGGACTGGGTCCAGAAAGAACTGGGGAGAAACACACACTTTAATGCCTCCTGTGCCAGTCCTCCTTTTAGACCCTTGTGTTCTTTACGCTTGGCTTGTCTGAGCACAGTCTTGGGAGAGTTGCTTGGCTGAGCAAAGCCATTTGCTGAGGAGCTGCCTCATATAGTTTTAGTCCGGACAGTGCAATTTATCTCCTTATAGACCAGGAAATGCAGTGATGCACATGTAGGCAGTGCAGAGCACAGTGGATGCAATACTAAAAGTAATCCTGTGAGCCAATCTCTGAGAATTGACTACAGTGCTGTCATTCTGTTTTATGACCCTGTTTGGGTGAAGAGCCCTCAGCCCTCAGCACAACAGGATGGTGTGTGTGAGAGAGAGTATGTAGGATGAAGTGTTGCATGTTATCAGGTGTGCTGAATGACCAGTAGATTAGACAGTTAAAATGGGCTAGGTTTGTTTGGAGTGAAGGTTTGCTGGTTCAGGTGATTTCCTCACAAAAAGGACGCCTTGCCTGATGTAGAGGAAGGTGTTTGCGTTTCATGAGGGCGATTTGTGATATAAGATGATATAAGGGTTCTTTGACTGATGCTATACACTTATCAGCCATAACATTAACACCACCTGCCTTATATTGAGTATATCCCCCTCGTGTTGTCAAGACAACTCCGACTATGGTGCACTCTTTTCTGACACATTTCTATCAAAGAATGAACATTATGTACAACAGGAGCTCTTCTCTGGGATCAGACCAGACAGGCTAGCCTTCACTCCCAGCATGCCTCATTGACCTGTGACCCTGTAAATGATTCATCTGTTTTCCTTCCTTGAATCACTTTTGGTAGGAACTAACTTCTACATACCTGGAAGACTCCGTAAGACCTGCCGTTTTGGTGTTGTTACTCTGTTGTCTATTCATTACAATATGGCTCTTTTCAAAATGGCTAAACCCTTAAACTCACCCATTTTTCCTGCTCCCAGCAAAGTCAATATATTACATACATATTAATATTCCTCATCTCCCCCATGAAATGGTTAGATCATGAATGTCATTCCCTTTACCAGTCAGTGGGGTTAATGTTATGGCTAATCTTTTTTTGTTTTTTCATAAATGAGATTTAATTATGATGAACCTTAAAACTCTGATGCTGTAGGGCCACCTTCTGTCCTCAAACACTGTATAAGTTGAGTTGTGTCTGAGTAGGGAAGTCACAGAATGGACATCAGCTTTCCTGGACTTGTTTTCTTAAGGTCCAGTGGGTTACACTCAACATAGCGACAATTCATGGTTACGAATTGCTAGCTCCTTAAAAAATAACGAAAGAAAAAATCAATCACAGCGTTTGTGCTCCATGTTGTTGTGGAATGTGGTGTATTTAATGCAGGACTAAGTAGTGACTGAGTTGGCAGCACATACAATAGTAGGATGCAGTTGAATGTCTACTAAATGCTTTATGATGATACAGCGAGAGAGACTGGTGTCGGCTATATGTGTGCTATGTTTGGGATTCCATGTTATGGGATGTGGTGTGTTTCAGGAGGAGCAATGGCAGCACATACGATGCAGTACACAGTAGAATGCAGTTGAGCGGCTACCAAATGCTTTACGGTAAAACGGTGAGAGAGACTGGTGTTATATGAGTGAGTTTCGACTTATGTTGCGCCCAAAGGAATCCAGAAACCCAGATGTAACTCGAGGACCCTGTGTATGAAAGTTGTTACGATTTTTTTTTTGCCAGGTTAGGGGTTCTTCTGAGGTTCTTTAGGGGAGCAAAAACAGTTCTTAGACATGATACAAAGAATCTTTTCAGACACGTTTTATTTTAAAGAAATTTAGCTGCAAAATCTGTTGCTGCTATCCTTTGGACAGTCGCATTTTGATACTAGCAGGTTAAGTCTGTGTAATTGTCATGTACAATTAACTGCAAAATTTGGGACAAGATACTGAATCAATGGTCCCTTTTTGAAGACATTTGTACAAGGCCATTAATGTTTTTTTTTTGTTTTTTTTTTACATATGTTTGGATAAGGCTTTGCCTTGGGTTCTGTGGACCCAAAACCCTGCAGGCTAGGAATGGGAACCAAGAACCTGTTCCACTTCCATATTGTCTGGGCCGTTCTAATTGTATGCTGAAAAATGAATAGGTTTTTGATTCCTTCCATTGATTCTGTGTCCTGTTGCAAAAACTATTGTCATGACTATAACTTGGTGTCCACACTATCAGGAATTTTTTTTACCATAATTTGTTAATAATGAGTCGTAATTTGCAGGAGGAGGAATAGTGCTTTTTACAATGTCTGTAAAAATGATTATTTCCAGTAAGAGTGGAAGCTCCAATAATTTGCTGAAACATCGTTGATTAAAATGTGGGCTAAGAAAATAGGTTTGCCTTGCATTTCACACTTTTTGCATAGATGCAAAGATGCAAAGATCCAAAGGCAAGAAAATCTGAGTAAATAATAAAAAAAAGGTCTGAACTTCCCATCGGTTCTGAGATGCAACCTAAAAAATGAATGAGAACAATTCAGCTGCAGGTTTGATTGATCCAATGTGAAAACACAATATAAACAAATAGTTTTTAAAAATGCATGCAAATGAAAAATTGAGACAAAAAAGAGCATTGTCATTGACTTAAACATGTTCTTATGAGTCTAATCTCACCAATCATTAATCAGATCCAATCCCTACTGCACACACACGTATTCCCTGTCTTGAACACACCTGTTACTTGCCTGATGCTGGAGAGAAAAGCGCTCCACTGCTCTAGGCCACCGGAGCATTGCTAGCTGCATAGTCTACTGATATACACTTGGGATAATGCTGCTGCTTGTAACGTAAGTGCAGTGTTCACATGTACAGTACTTTGTTTGAACACATACATGCTCTCACTCACTTTCACTCACTCTCCCTCATTGCTATAAACTGTGTTACGCCTACATGTGTGACTCATGCTGGTCTGTGGTCTTTCTCTCAGTCTCTCTCGTGCCCCTCCAAGCCACCTACCCATTTTACACACACACACACACACACACACACACACACACACACACACACACACACACACACACACACACACAC
>JBBIGC010046084.1:0-11593 GCA_037576955.1 Lepidarchus adonis | reverse complement strand
TGTGTGTGTGTGTGTGTGTGTGTGTGTGTGTGTGTGTGTGTGTGTGTGTGTGTGTGTGTGTGTGTGTGTGTTGCTCAGACATATAAGCAGCAGGGCAGTACTGTGCTCAAGCTAGGAGATGCTATAATTCCGTATCATGAAGACTTCAAAATGTACATCACCACCAAGTTGCCCAATCCACACTACTCACCTGAGATATCCACCAAGGTCACCCTCATTAACTTCACATTGTCACCTAGGTAACCAGCAACCATGTGTGCTCACAAACTACACATGTTCAAACCACACTTACTGTTAGATGATTCTCTCTGAAATAGGTATTAGTGTGTTAAAGATAGTCAGTCAGCTAAAATGGAGATGCAGCTTGTAAATGTTATTTTATTTACATTAAAAATAGAAGATAAAAGTGTTAAAGAAACTAATTTTATGTAGATCATAAAGATGTGGTCACTGGGTTCACAGCTCTCAGGTAAAACCTTTTAGCTCTCATCATCCTAGGCTGATACCAAATCATACTGTACATGAGCAAATTACAAGGAACGTGGAAACTACTACCCTTAACTATAAGAAAAAATAAATAGTCATTACTGGAAATGTATGCGTAACACTATTGCTGTAGTTATTTAAAAAAACAAAAGTATGATTTATCTGATTACTTGATTAATCGCTGAAAAAATCCAATTCGATTCCAAAAATATTCAATAGTTGAAGCCCTAATAATAACATTTATATGTGTGTAGTGGTTAGTGATGTGTATTGTAAGAGCTATCTATTAACAGAACGCTTTGTTAAATAAAAATGTTTTAGCTTTTTAAAAATGATTTACTGTGCATGCCTGGCGGATATCAATCGGTATTGTATGACAAAGTTTTGGGACATAAAAACTACATTTACATTTTTACATTTGGCAGACGCTCTTATCCAGAGCGACGTACATGGTGAGCGGTTGGGGGTTTAGTTGCCTTGTTCAAGGGCACTTCAGCCTGCTGTCTGGTTCCTGGTCACAAACCCACTTCTCTAACCATTGGGCTATGGCTGCCCCTAACTCTAAAGGCTACTTCTCCAGTGTTTTTTTGTTTCATTTTAGGGGGGGTATTTGGGGGGTATTCCCCCAGATGTATGCAGGTGCTAAACTTTCTAAACTTATTTTTATTAATAAAAAAAAGAGGATTTTAAAATATATTCTAATTGAACTAAAGCTGTTTCAATGCTGTGGCCTGACCAGAATTTATTCTGACTAGAATTTATCTTGTATATTTTTTGTATTTGAGTATTCATTCATTTGTGCAAAAACTACTTTTTCTAAGACTTTACTTATGAATGGTATGTTTGAGATTGTTACAAAATTACTTAAAATTGAGCGATCTCTATATTATTTTTCTTTAGTACTGGCTTTAATAAAGCTACTTTTAGGGCACATTTCAAATGAGTAGTTTAAAACTAAGAGTAAAAAAAATAAGATTACTTTTTTTAAAAACTTAGTTTACTTTATGTGTGTATGTGTATATATATATGTATATGTGTGTATGTAGATGTGTATGGATATGTGTATATGTGCACACTGTATATTGCTTCCCCCGCTATTTATTCATTTATTATTTAGCTCCTTTCTTTCTCTTCGATAAAAAGATTTTGATTAAAAAAAACTTAGTTTACAAAAAATCCATACAGTTCTGTTTTAGATATCTTTTTAAAAGTGTTAATTGTAAATGTAGTTTCGTGATCAGTTGCACTTCGGGATTTGGTTTTGTTCTGTTTGCAATTAGTAATTGTAATAGTGAATAACTCTGACTATCTAGTTATTTGAGGTATTTCATTACAATGACACCTGTCAGGATATATTATAGGCATCAAGTGAACAGTCAGGAAGCAGGAAGGATTTGAGCCACTTTGACATAGGCCTTATTGTGATAAAGTAAGAGCATCTCTAAGTGTGCTGAACTAATTTAATTGTCTGTATTTAAAAAAAATCTATATCACATTCATGGCTTGAGTTTAATCTTAAGAATAATTGTTAAACCTTATGTAATCATTGTGAAAATGTTGATCAGTGGTTTGGAGGACCAGCTGCTGGGTCGGGTAGTGGCAGAGGAGAGGCCTGACCTGGAGGAGGCGAAGAACCAACTGATCGTGAGTAATGCCCAGAGGAAGCAGGAGCTGAAAGAGATTGAGGATCAGATCCTACTCCGCCTCAGCTCATCTGAGGGAAACCCTGTGGATGACGAAGAGCTTATTCGAGTGCTGGGCGCCTCTAAGCTGAAAGCTGGAGAGATCCAGGTCAGTCAACAAAATTTTGGCATAAACATGGTAATTTCTCAAAAATCTTATAATACAGTAAGTACAGTCAAGCCCTGTTAGCTCACCCTCATTATCTCAACAAACTTGCCATGAAAGGCTGCAGAACGGTTTTCCCTCCATGTTATCTAGCTTGTTAAGCTGCCACCCTCGCTTTTTGCCCTCGACACAATGTGCAAAGTGTCTGGTATATGCATTTCTCCAGCAATAGCTCACCAAACTTGGGTTCGTGTTAGCAATGTAGCCTCCAAGCTACTGTAGCTACTGCTGCTGCTACTACTGCTGCTGCTGCCGCCGCCGCCACTGTTTTCTCATCATTAACTCATGCAGGTAATGATGCTGCGGAGGCTTTATTAACAGCCGACAATATGCGTGAACGCCCACGCCCAAGAGCAGCACATACCATTTACCTTTCCATGCTACCTTTCCCGTGTTGCTAACTTACGCTCTTTCCAAAATGGACTCCAGCTCCTAGCAAGCAACTCTCCCTCCACCCCCTCTTCATCTGCACTACCCACCCGTTCTCCGCTCCAAACACTACACAGTCCATAATGCTTTGCTCCCAATGAAACGCCACATCTCACAACACAGTGTCACTAATGGGAGTCCAGTATTACCGTAAAGCATTTTGTAGGCGTTCAACTGCATTCTACTACTGTATATGACAGACAAAAGCCACAGCAACAAAAAAGGGAGCCAACACTGTAACCACAACCCCCATGATCCATTTGGACAAGTGATTCATATGGAACAAACTAACTGATATGTGAAACACATGTTTAAGGGTCTTGATTTCTATTGAATTCCTAGTGGTAAGTTTAATTCAATTAAGTTTAATTTTACCCTTATAGTGCTTTTTACAAAAAAAGCAGCTTTACTAAATCCATGTCAAATTCCCTAGTAAGCAAGTCAGTTGCCACAGATGCAATGAAGAACTCCCTAAAGCTGAAAAAGAAACCGTAGAAGGACACGACACGATTGTGTTTTTAGTTTCAATGTTGTCATTGTCAGTTTTTGTAGCTGTTCAAAACACATTATATTTTAGGTTAAGATAGACAATGTATGATTTATATGGTGATCTGGCATCTGTGGACATGTGATGATGTGTTGTTTGACAGGCTAAAGTGATGGTGGCTGAGGAGACAGAGCGGGACATTGATGCCACACGACTTAAGTACATCCCTGTGGCTGTACGCACCCAGATCCTTTTCTTCTGTGTGTCTGACCTGTCCAATGTTGACCCTATGTACCAGTACTCATTGGAGTGGTTCCTGGACATCTTCATGGCCGGGATAGCAAACTCGGAAAGAGCAGGTAAAGTGCTAATTTAGGAGTAACGCCTGCATCTAAGTGCAATATTGAAAACAATATACTACTTAAAACTGTTGGCCACATTGACTTCATGTGTTCTTCTATTCTCATGCTGTATGAAAGCCCTGATGCTGGATTTGATTTATAGTGATCTTGTTAATGATCTGTAACTATAACATATGCCCTTCTCTCCATCTCCCACCATAGACACAGTGGAACAGCGCATCATCAACATCAATGAATATTTCACCTTCAACCTCTACAGCAATGTGTGTCGCAGCCTGTTCGAAAAACACAAGCTCATGTTCGCCTTCCTGTTATGTGCACGCATCATGATGAATGAGCACAAGATAGACATGGTAATCTATTTGTCTCTTTTTCTGTCCATCCATCCATTCATTCATCCATCTATCCATCTGTCCATCCCACCCTATGCTCAGTTCTAATGATCTTTTATTAATTGTTTTTGTTTGTTTTCTCTTCTATTTGGTCCAACTGAACATAACAGTGCCGCATTTCGCTTTTATCTATTATTGCATCCTACTACTTTCTAATTAAGCAATACCCCACATATTCTTGCTGACACTGCCCAATCAAAGTGTCCTGCCTGTAGGCTGAATGGCAATACTTGCTGTCTGGAGGAAGAGTCCAGCAGCGGCTGCCCAACCCATCTTCCAGCTGGTTGTCAGATCGCGTGTGGCAGGAACTAGTGGCCCTCAGCATGCTGCCCAATTTCAGAGGCCTGGCTGACACCTTCTATAAACATGAGCCTGAATACAAGATGATCTTTGACAGCAGCCAGCCACACCGGTAACCCTTCATGTAACACATATACACACACAGGTGACTTATATATTATTCCCCACCTTATCAGGATTTTGGGTAATATAGAGTACTGTACAAATGTCACCTACACAAATGGTTTAAAGCCATTTATCTCATGGTCGAGTGTCTTTCTGCAGCAAGAAAACATTAACATAATAAGTTTATATTAGAGTAAAAACAACAGTAAAGCAGTAAAAAGGGTCAAGAATTGAATCTGTGTAAAGATGTGTAAAAGTCATTGAGATGTTGTGAGCTGGTTAGAAGAACAGGTTTGGTTCCACATCTCCGCTCCCGGCCTCCAGCCATTGCATGGATGTGTGAAAATCCATCACAACCTGATTAACTGGAAGGAAGGACTGATTGAGGCCAAACCAGGGATTTGACGGCGACTACAAGTAACACTGGGCTTCCATGAGGAGAGGTGTTTGAAATGGCAAAGCCAACACGTTGACACATAGTCAGTGTTTACTGTGTTACTGTTATTTACAGTTATACTAATATTAATGTCTTTTTGGAGGAAAAAAACTTTCAAATAAAAGTTTCTGAGGTGCATAAGACTTTTGCACAGTACTGTATTAACAGTATCTCACCAAAGGGAGTACACCCCATACATATTTGTATTTATTATGTCTTTATTATGTCTTTTAATGGGACAACACTACAGATATGACGCTTTGCTGCAATGTAAAGTAGTCAGTGTACAGCTTGTATAACAGTGTAAATGTGCTCTCCTCTCAAAATAACTCAGCACACAGCCATTAATGTTTAAATTGCTGGGAGCAAAAGTGAGTACATCCCTAAGTAAAAATGTCTATATTGTGCCCAATTAGCACTTTTCCCTCCCTGGTGTCGTGTGACTCATTAGTGTTTCAAGGTCTCAGATATGAATGTGGAGCAGGTTTGTTAAGTTTAATGTTATTGCTCTCACACTTTAGTACAAACAAAAGTGTGTCTTGCCTGCAGTCAAGCATGATGGTGGGACCACAGTAAAAACAATCTGGATGATCTAGATAAAGTTTGGGAGAATGTCATGTGGTCAAATGAGACCAAAATGGAACTCTTTAGAATAAATGCCACTGGCCGTGTTTGGAGGAGAAAGAATGCTGAGTTGCATCCCCAAAACATCATACCCACTGTGAAGCATGGGGGTGGAAACATGCTTCGGCACTGCTTTTCTGCAAAGGGGACAGGGTGACTGATTTGTATTAAAAAAGTATGAATGGTGCCATGTATCGTGAGATTTTGGGCAAAAACCTTCCATCAGTGAGAGTAGTGAAGATGAAACGTAGCTGGATCTTTCAGCATGAAAATACTCCCAAACACACTGCCTGGGCAATGAAGGAGTGGCTATGTAAAAAGCATTTGAAGGTTCTGGGGTGGCCTAGCCAGTCTCCTGACCTCAATCCAATACAGAGTTTGTGGAGGGACAGCCCCAAAACTTCACTGCTCCTGAGAAGATCTGCATGGAGGATCTGGCCAAAATTCCAGCTACAGCGTGCGCAAACCTGATGAAGACCTACAGGAAACGTTTGACCAACCAAGGGTACATTACAAAGTATTGAGGTGAACTTTTGTTATTGACCAAATACTTATTTTGTTGCACTATTATACAAATAAATTCACACCTATACACACAGACGCATACACAATGGGAAAGTTGATTCAAAGATAAGTGCAAGTCTGGCATAGACTGCATACCTGAATGGTGTATAATTGCTTTTGATTGTGTGTATGTTGTATTTTCTGTGTCTGTGTGTTTGTACAGAGAGCCTCTCCCAGGTGAGTGGGACAGTAGGCTTGACACTTTCCAAAGACTTCTGGTGCTGCGGTGTTTGAGAGTAGATTGCCTCTCACAAGGCCTGCAGGATTTTGTGTCTGCACAGCTGGGGCAGCGATTCATCGAGCCTCAGGTACTAACCACTGCACTGTAGCTAGCCCGTGCACAATATTACCTTTCTGCAACTGCCATTAAAGTCTAAGAAGAGTTTTTATTAACATTTGACATGTTAAATGTATTGATGATGTAAATGTAGAATACACCACTTTGAAATGTGTTTAAAGGGCTAAAGAATGTTTGGAAAATGGTTGTGAAAAACATTTTTGTGACTAAAACAAATATCATAAATGGGTCTGAGGTTAAAAATTAAATGTAAGTGAAGTGTAGGATATGGGCAAGAAATATTCAAAAACAGCAACTTATATAAATGTAATGAAAAAAAAGTTAATAAAAAACAATACAAAATATCTTGCCCATACTGTTAGAGGCACTGTTCAGCTATCCTAAAAGGGGCTTCAAAGTGCTGTTTTTTTTGTCTTAGCACATCTCAGCTGTCTAAAGCAGCTTAGTGGCAAACTCACATTCCTTCTTTCTGTCTCTATCTGTGTCACAGACGTCTGACCTGTCTGTGGTCTTCAAGGAGTCCTCTCCGTCCACCCCACTCATCTTTGTGCTGTCTCCTGGCACTGATCCTGCTTCTGACCTCTACAAGTTTGCAGATGTAATGAAGTTTTCCAAGAAAATGAGCGCCATTTCATTGGGCCAGGGCCAGGTCAGTATAAAAGGTCTTCTGGGAAAATGACTACATACCTTTTACAATGTGCTGAAATACCATGATGCATAGAATTTTTCTGATTCAACTAAAATCTTTTCACTTTAAATAAATTACTTTGATAATAAGTAAATTGGTAGACATAGTCTTTCTCTCTCACTCTCTCTCTCTCTCTCTCTCTCTCTCTCTCTCTCAAGGGTTATATATGTACAATGCTATTTTCAAAAAGTCAAAATGTTCTAAATCCATTCTTACTTTGGCGACTGTTACACTACAATAATAGATACTGTAATGTTAAATGTAACTGAGTGACACACAGACAGTTTAATAATTATACAGTGATGTGAAAGTGTTTTCCTGACACTTGTTTCAGATTATCAAACAAATTTAAATATTAGTCAAAGACAACACAAGTAAACACAATGTGTTTTTAAGTGAAGGATTCTATTATTAAGGGGAAAAAATCCAAACCTACATATCTCTAGCCACACCCAGACCTGATTACTGCCACATCTGTTCTCAATCAAGAAATCACTTAAATAAGTAGAACAAAAGATCCTCAAAAGCTAGACATCATGCCGAGATTCAAAGAAATTCAGAAAAAACGAGAAAGAAGTAATTGAGAAAAAGTGCTATGAAAGAACTTTATAATTAAATTAAAAAGTACAACACACACTAATATATTTGTCAATAATAACCTATATGTAAAAAAGCACAGAATATACACTGCAAAAAATGCATTTCTAACTCAGCAGTTTTGTTCTGTTTTCAGTCCAAATATCTAAATAAAAATCTTAAATCAAGATACATTTACTAGACACATGAAATAGCATAAGAAATTATGTCTTGTTTTCTGAAAAAACAACTCAAAACAAAGTAGGGTTCTGTAGTGACTTACCTGCTGTTGAACTCCCTTCCACCTCATGCAACCAGGATCATTCAGGTGCTGGATCATTGTCGTGCTGCTCCTGTGCAATGTCGCTTTGCATATTTTGCAGTTAACGAGAGAGGCCGGATGTGCTCCGTGCTCAACTAAAGTTGAGCAACTAAAGTAAAGGGGGCAGTGGAGGCCTAGTGGTTAGGACTTTGCCCCTGAGATCTGAAGGTCGCAGGTTCAAGTCCCAGCCTGGGCACCACTGAGATACACTTGAGCAAGATACCGTCCCCACTTCACTTCCCCGGGCGCTGTTGATAGCTGCCTGCTGCTCCACGTGTGCACGTGTGATGGGTTAAATGCAGAAGACAAATTTGTTGTGGTGCACTGTGTGCAGTGGTGTGTTCACAATGATTGGAAATCTATTTTTGTCAAAACTGTTCGACTTCATCTCCCTGGACGTCACACCATGTTTGTTTACATGAGTGAGGTCATTTTTTGCAATAGCAGACACAGACAAAATACTGTCCCTCCTAACATATGTTTATGTTAACTCCCACTTATGTTTAAACATACACACACACACAGTTAATTTCCCTTTTTTTAATTTTGCTACTATATTCAACATAGACACCCCTGCCATCAACCTTGAATGCGCTAATGAGAAAACACACACTGTCCAGAGAAATATTGCAGTAGTACATTTTTATCATTTTGTTTTATAGATTCTGTAAATTGACCGCTTTTATGCTTGTTTTTTTTAATCATTTTGTTGTGTACAGTGTCCTTAAGTGTTTTGAAAGGCGCTTTTCAAATAAAATGTATTATTATTATTTTTTTTTTCTCCCAGCTCTGACAGCAGTATGAACTGAATTTAAACAGTGAAAGCCTAAGAGTGGAGAGCACAAAGATAGTCTGTATAGTCCTAATTTGATCATGGTTTCTAAAACCATTTTGTGTGTGTGTGTGTGTGCGTGTGTGCGTGTGTGCGTGCGTGCGTGCGTGCGTGCGTGCGTGCGTGCGTGCGTGCGTGCGTGCGTGCGTGCGTGTGTTTCAGGGACCCCCGGCTGAAGCAATGATGCACGAGGCAATGGAGAAAGGGCAGTGGGTGTTCTTCCAAAACTGTCACCTTGCACCCAGCTGGATGCCTTCCCTAGAGAGACTCATTGAGAATATTGACCCTGACAAGGTCAGCCACCCCCAGTATTGTTCAAAATCTTTAATGTTTATTGTGTATTATGCTTTAGAAATTCCTTAGGGGTGAATACACAGATGAGGGGTTTCGTCTGCATTCCTAGAAAATTATAATGCTGGTAGTTTATTTTTGCAATTATAATTACAATTGCATTACAGTTTCCACACCCAGGGCATAACACTTTAACTATACACACACACACACACACACACACACACACACACACACACACACAAACACACATACACTGTTTCTCAGTGAAGATACCTTTGTCTCACTCCAAAATCAAATGCTCATACACGCTTAAACTTTACACACTTTACACCCAAACTGCCATCCCCTCCTACTATAAACACATTTTTCTTTTGTACGTACAGTCCTTCTGAAATTTTGCACAATAACCTAATATTGTTATTTCCAACATCATATTTGAATTTTTGCATGCTTAATTTTTCTGCTGCTAGAATATAGTATGTGACATTATGGCCATACTCAGCACTGTTTTTGCTACTTGTTGGTTGCACTGTACTTAGACTTGTTTAGTTGTAAATACACACAAATAAAACTAGATGCGTAAATGGGAGGCAAGTTGCCACTAATGAGAAATCACAGTTAATCAGTGAAACCAGAGAATTTCTCTCATGTATGTTAGCTATAGTTAAATAAAAAAGAAAAACATAAACTACCATTTTGATGATCGCTATTAATAGACAATAAAACTGATGCAGAGAGATTAGATTGTGCTAACACTGCAATGTTACTGACCTGTTCAAGATATTCAATATACTAAACAAACATGAAGAAAATAAAACAGAAAAATACAGTATTAATTTATTTTCACCAATAAATATAATATTAACTAATTAATAAATTTTAAAATATTGCATTTAATGCATATAATTGGTTAGAACCTGCTCAGACAAGTGTCATCCCAGTGTACAGTCAAACGTTGTTAGCTTGACCCTATTGGTCCAGGCCCTAAATTTGGCAAGAGGCAGGGTTGGCAAACTATAGAAACGGGTTAAATAGAAAAGAGCCCTGCATTTTCACTTCAAATGACTTGACTCGGAAGTAGCACTGTATATGGAGATCACAATGTGGAGGAAAAGGCGGATGGTTTGGGATGAACAGAATGGGGCAACAGTAAAGCTGTAAACCTATAGCACCTTAAGGAATTCCGGAACACTGCTCTGGGTAAGAGAGGTGTCTCCCCTGAGATCCGGGACCTAATACTAGAGTAAAATGCCACTTGGATTAATTTACAAGCAAACTCCTTAATGAAAAATAACATAAAAATAAGTCAGCAATGTGACCAGAGTGACATGAACAATGATCTGGGACACAGGGTAATATAAATACTCTAGACATAATAAATACACCTGGACTAGGAACCCCTAGTCTTTTTGGCTAAATTTAAATGTGTATGTAATATTGTGGCACTGATAGTTTTATCTGCAGATATAGGTTTGTTATTCTCAGGGGGACTGTAATAGTCTAGATCAGGGGTGTTGGTCCTGGTGTGTCCAGCACAGTTTGGTAGTTCTCCTCTTAAAACACACTCATTAAATCTGGCAGTGAACAGGTGAGCGGAAACAAGAGTGTTTAAGCAGGGAAATCCCCCAACTGTGCTGGACACTGGCCCTCCAGGGCCGGACGTTGACACTCGTGGTCTAGATAGAATGGATATGGATGTGCTGTGCTCTGGTTCAACATTGACAACATTTTTCCAGAGGAACTGAACCAGAGCACAGCACATCCATATCCATTAACAGTACTGCTGGAGCAGAATCCATCTAAAATTGCTGCACTAAAAACTTCCTCCCTGGCTTGTTTGTGTGTGTGTATTTGTCTTTAATCTGTGTTAATCTAAGAATGTGTTTGTGCCTGTCACTGTATGTGTATGTAAATGGGGGTTTCAGGTCCATCAGGGATTTCGTCTTTGGCTAACCAGCCTCCCGAGCAACAAGTTCCCAGTGTCCATCTTACAGAACAGTTCCAAAATGACCATTGAACCGCCGCGGGGCATCAAGGCCAACCTACTAAAAACTTACATGAATCTAAGTGATAACTTCATCAACTCCTGTTCCAAGGTGCTTCTAACACACACACATGCTCATAAATAATGGTAAAAAGATCACATTTACACTTAGTCGATCAGCCATATTATCAGACATATTCCATGTTTGCTTCTAGTACCTTTCTAGTGTCAGTAATTGTAAGCTCATAGTCACCAAAGCACTGTGCTAACTGCCTCTATCTCTCCCTCTCTCCCCACCTCCAACCCAGACATCAGAGTTTAAATCTCTGTTGCTGTCTCTGTGTCTGTTCCACGCTAACACTATTGAGCGCAGGAAGTTCGGCCCATTGGGCTTCAACATCCCCTACGAGTTTACAGACGGAGACCTGCGCATCTGCATCAGCCAGCTCAAGATGTTCCTCACTGAGTACCAGGACGTTCCTTACAAGGTACGCACACACGCACACACACACACACACACACACACACACACACACACACACACACACACACACACACACACACAC
>JBBIGC010046063.1:0-11593 GCA_037576955.1 Lepidarchus adonis | reverse complement strand
ATTTTGCTAGTATTGTGTATTTAAAATTATATTTTTTTCTGTTCTGATTCTCTGCCTTGTATTTTGAATAATTAAAAAAGTTGTCCAAACTGAAACTGATTTTTTCTATTCTTTAATGTGAATGGGAAAGACTACACCACTATAGGCTTAAGGCATTATGAAATTCTTTCTACAGTTTAATTTCCATATATTGCTTTTATGACCTAGGATATGGGTTTTTTCTGTTATACAAAAAAGTGAAGCAGTTTTCCTGTATAATCAGTTGTCAGCCCAGAATATTTTACCTCAATTGTGTAGCATTGTCATATATGAAAAAACATATATGTTAGACACTAATGAGGGAGAAAAGGATGTTTACCTACTGGCTAGACAGAAAGACTGAACTTGGAAAGAAGTGCAGCAGGTTAGGGTGATGGTGCATGAGCAGAATATGTAGAGGAGATGGAAGTTTCTGGGGCTGATGAATGAAGAAAATAAGAGAGAGAGAGAGGTAGAAAATGATGTGGAAATAATGATGTGGTAGTAAGCATGGCTATGAACATGATGAAAAATGATGACTTACCTGTAGAAGCTTCCAGCCCATGTTGTTGATCTTGGTCTAGTTGGCCTCCACTGACCATCACCACATGTTCATCTGATGTCTACATGGTCCATATTGATATGACAGCGTCACACAGTTGCTGCAGATTTGTCAGCTGCACATCCATGATGTGAATATTTTAGATTTTAGGTGCTAAAGAGGTTTTTATATGTATTATTGTCTTTTCGCTATGAGTTTCCGTACGGCTCCAATAGACAGTAGTCACAGTCAGTTTTTCAACCTCTATTTTTCTAGGAAAAATAATCCTCAGAGGGATAGAGTCGAAAGTGAGACGGTGGCTCCAGACATAGTCTGAGCAAACATTTTCTCCTCTGCCTATTGGAGGTGTTCCATGACAGCGAACGAATTTTGTGTTGTTTCTTTCTGATCCACGCTTGACTGTTTTGACCATGACCCACTGCTTGAACTTTTACTGCTCTGCAGTTTATATTTTGCTTGGGACTTTGTTTGTGAAAATTGATATAGAAATATGGCAATCTCTGCTTTTATGGGAGGACCTGCTACTCTTCTCATCAATCTTACATGGACAAACACATAGAGCAGGTCACCCAGAGTTCGTTATAAAAGTGCTTCCCACTCCCACTCTTTGCTAAGCACTTTGTTCACCACCCATCAGTTCTAATCCTATATATATATAACATTTAAGCATTTAGGTTTTTATTCACAATGTTGTTAAAGCTATAAGCCTCAAGAAACATTGTTATAGGTGAAGCTGTTCTTAGGCATGAAGTGAAGTTAAACCCTCTTACCAGTGAAAAGACACTGTAACTAAGATTTTGAAACTGCATTGTTCTTTGCTGTTGTTCAAATATCATTTGTTCAACATGTGCTCATGTTTTTCTTTAGCTCCTTGCCTTTGTTAGCCCTAAACTTATTATTTAACTCTTATTACTTTTATAAAGGCAAGGCAAGGCAAGTTTATTTCTATAGCACATTATCATGCACAGAGGTCATTCAGTGCTTTATAGAGATACAAAGAACAAACGTTAAAATAGAAAAAGAAAAAGTTACAAGAAATAAAAGATGTAAAATAAATTATTTATTATACATACGTAATTTTCATGTGTAATGTCTCTTTCTTTTACACTGTTATATTCTCACCCTAACCTCAACTGAAGGGTAGATGGTAGTCTACAAAATTTCTCAATGCATAGTTTGTAGAAAATAAACTTTCATTTTGAAAATTGATAAGAATAAAAATCATTGTTTGTATGTAGAATGTTAACTATGGACTCCTGAAGACAGAAGATGAAATGATTTAGACACCTTTTATAATACATAGCATCTTCTGTGGGATAAGACCAGCCTATTCTAAAAAAAACTGTACTGTAAAGATCTCTTTATGTTTAGTATGCTTAAAAAAGAACATTTTGGGATTCAGCCACTTGTGCACAGTTCCATGCTTAACTGTACAATCTGCTTGTAGAAGCCAGAACTTCCTAATTTTGCATATGATGGACATTTAAGATACAGCCCTTACCATACTGTTCATTAGGGCAGATCAGCTAAAACACAGAGATGTGACACTTTACTACATAATAATAATAATAATAATAATAATAATAATAATAATAATAATAATAATAATAATACATTTAATTTATAGGCCACAAACGTATTTTATGTGCGTTTTTAATTATACAGTAGTTAGTACTTAATGGATGGCATATTCAATGGATTATTATCAATGTAGCATATGTTTAGCCTGTTAATTAGCTGTCTTTTGGGTAGTTAGCTTGCTGAACTTTTAGTTCTAGTTAAGAAAATGATATAAGGTTATTACTTCATCTATCTCAATTAACCCCAAGCATCAGAATGTCACAGGTTCAAGTCTCAGCCTAGATTCCACTGTGACTAAATGCTGTGTAATTACAAACAAAATAGGCACTTTCACTTCACCAATTCAATCTCACAAGTAAGTAATTGTGGAGAATGCAACACTGTCTTTAAACTTGATTGACAGTCTAACTGAAGTAACTGTCCTTTTGTTATGAGTGAGCTAGCATGCTAACACTATGCAGATTTTAGCTTTGTTAGCCTTGTTAGCTAGAAGTAAGAGTTCAATAGGAGGAATTGCATTCTCTGCCCCAGATTCCAGCACAAGTAAAAGCTGTTGTTCTTCTGTGTCTCTGAAGCAATGGCTCCTGACAGGCTTGAAGCCCACACAGAGATCCTACTGACAAAAACTTTGAGCTTTCATACTTAAACTAGCGCACAGATGGAGCCATTTCTCTGCTAGTGTGTCTCTTTCTTTCCCTTCTGTTTCTAGCTCTGTATCTGCTGTTGTGTCCTCCTTCTTACTTACCTTTATTTTGTCCTGTGTTTGCTTATTCATGGGCATGCCCAGCTTTACTTGTGCAGTTTTTGTTCCTGCGATCATGTCATATTTGTTGCTAAAATGCCTGTGTTTCTTAAGTAAAGCCACTTTTTTTAGTAAATATAGATTTACACACACACTGTGAAGTGAACATTTACAACAGTATAAAAGTAAAAAAAACTCAAATATACATTTAGATTTGTGTTGAATAAGCCCTCATATGTTGCCTGGCTTCAGAAGTTTGTGAAGCGAACATTTACAACTATTTTTTTTAGTTATGGTAATGCTAAGGCCCTGCTGAGGCAAATAAATATGTAAAATATAAATAACAAGGAATAATCTTTGCATAAAATGAACAAAATATATAAATATACATATAAATAGGGCTTAGAAATATGTTAGGTACTTTATTTAGTTTACATTATTAACTGCTATAAAATGGTCTTTTTGCATAAAGGCATATTTGTCACAAATATTATTAGTGAAGGTTATCCCAATGCACATTTAATAAAATGCATTTCTGTGTCTTCTCTTCTTCTCAGAAGTATTTTTGTAAAAAATTTCCTAATCAACAAATCAGTATCAATAGATTTGTCATATCTGTTATCAATGAAATTTTAAGCAGTAATTGAGAACATGACCACTTTTTAAAGCTTTTTGTTTTATCTATTTAAAACAAATGCATCATACTGAGAAAATTTTAGCTGTTAAGTCACTGAAATATGGTGATTTAAGGAATATTTACTTAATATTTTGGACTGCATATCGTTAGATCAAATGTTATTCCTTTTACACATGCTGTCAGTGGATTAGAGAAAAGATCCTCCATTTGACTTGTTTTGGGCTTTGCATCTAATGCATTAGTGATTATTTATGATTTATTAAGGCAGTTGTGGCTTAGAGGCTGTAGGCAGGAAATATCCAGAGTCCAGATCAGATCAGATATATATATACACACAGTTCACATTTTTCTGGATAATTAGGACACAGCCTCTATAGGTGAAGTGAAAGTGACTTTGTCATCAAATCACACACAGTGCAGCACAATGAAACGTGACCTCTGCATTTAACCCATCACACGTGCACATGTGGAGCAGCGGGCACCTATGAACAGCACCTAGGGCGCAGTGTTGTGGGATGGTACCTTGATCAGGTGTTCCTCAGTGGTGCCCTCAGTGGGTCAGGACTTGAACCAGTGACCTGCTAATTACAAGGGCAAGGTCTTACCCACTAGGCCACCACTGCCCCTCTATAGGGAGGACACTTTGCACGGACATTGCAAAAAACATAATGGCACATTCTGTCTGTCTGTCTGTCTGTCTGTCTGTCTGTCTGTGTCTGTCTGTCTATTTACAGACAGTATCTCACAAAAGTGAGTGCACTGCTAACATTTTTGTAAATATTTTATTATATATTTTCATGGTGCAACACTGAAGATATGACACTTTGATACAATGTAAAGTAATCAGTGTACAGCTTGTATAACAGTGCAAATTTGCTGTCACTTCAAAATAACTCAACACACAGCCATTAATGTCTAAACAGCTGGCAACAAAAGTGAATACACCTCTAAGTGAAATTGTCCAAATTCTGCCAAATGTGTCAATATTTTGTGTGGCCACTATTATTTTCCGCGCTGCCTTAACTCTCATGGGCATGGAGTTCACTAGAGCTTCACAGGTTGCCACTGGAATCTTCTTCTACTCCTCCATGATGACATCATGGACCTGGTGGATGTTAGAGATCTTGCGCTTCTCCAGTTTCCCTTTGAGGATGCCCCACAGATGGCTAGTCCAACACCTTTACCCTCAGTTTTTTAGCAAGGCCGTGGTCCAGTCCAGCTTCCGAAGGGAGGGGATCATGCTCTGATTCAGTACGTCACAGTACATGCTTGTATTCATGGTTCCTCAATAAGCTGTAGTTCCCCAGTGCCGGCAGCACTCATGCAGCCCCAAACCATGACACTCCCACCACCATGCTTGACTGTAGGCAAGACACACTGGTCTTTGTACTCTTCATCTGGTTGCCGCCACACTTGACAACATTTGAACCAAATAAGCTTATCTTGGTCTCATCAGACCACAGGGCATGGTTTCAGTAATCCATGTCCTTAGTCTGCTTGTCTTCAGCAAACTGCATGCAGACTTTCTTGTCCATCATCTTTTGAAGAGGCTTCCTTCTGGGACCATGCAGACAAATTTGTTGCAGTGTGTGGTGTATGGTCTGAGCACTGACAGGCTGACCCCCCACCCCTTTAACCTCTGCAGCAATGCTGGGAGCACTCACACGTCTATTTCCAATAGACAACTTCTAGATATGACACTGAACATGTGCACCCAACTTCTTTGGTCGACCATAGTGAGGCCTGTTCTGAGTGGAAACTGTCCGGTTAAACTGCTGTATGGTCTTACGTGTGCTGCAGCTCAGTGTCAGGGTGTTGGAATCTTCTTATAGCCTATACCATCTTTATGTAGAGCAACAATTCTTTTTTCAGATTGTCAGAGAGTTCTTCGCCATGAGGTGCAATGTGACCAGTATGAGAAAGATTGTTTTTCTTTCTTTCTCTTTTCCCCATTCACACCTGAGACCTTGTAACACAAACTGTACACTGATTACTTTACATTGTATCAAAGGGTCAAATCTTCAGTTATGTCCAATTAAAAAATATATAATAAAACATTTACAAAAATATGAAGGGTGTATGTACTCACTTTTGTGACATGCTGTATATTGAATCAACCAAAATGTAATATGACAGAACAATTTTCACATTTGCGCAAATACTAACTGCATAAGGGCTCAATTAGAGGCTATGGTAAAGTGAGCATGTTCTTTACTAAAATATTTATATACCTGTATATAATGAGAACCACAGCAAGCAGAAATATTTGGTATTTTGGTGGTTTTGGGATGACGTTTTCTTGACTTTGGTGTCATGCGTGTCTGAAACATCAACTTTGTGAGACTCTACACTACAATTACACACTGTAGCCCACCTGTCATGCATGTCTGTAAGCTTATCTCTGCACCATCCATCACAGTTCAGCTTCTAACCACAGGAATGTCATATATATATTACTTGGGTGGGGGACCACTCTTATCCTGGCATTGATGCTGACATGGTAGTGACATGATAGTGTGTATGTATGAGTGTATCAGGTATTTGTGAGGTTTTTGCACACATTTATTAAGAACAATGGTGTCAAAAGAGTTTCTTCTTGGTCTACAGAAATTACAGTCACCAATGAGTGGACACATTAAGCACTTTTTAAAGACATAATTCAATAAATGTCAAGCCATTTACAGTGGAAAGAAAAAGTATCAAAACTTTGATGCAGCAAAGCTGGCCCAAATCTTGATGTTTTCTTCACCATACTTTACGGTTGGGATGATGTTTACATGATGTACAGTGTCTTTTATACCAGATGCCAGTAGTGCTGTGTGTTCTTTTCAAATAGTTCCATCTTAGTTTCACGAGTCCACTTTTGCTCTTTCACAAATTGCAGGTGTGCAGCAAAGTCCTTTTTATTAAGCAGTAGCTTCAGTCGTGGTGTCCTCCCATAGACCCCTGCTTGTTCAGTGTTTATCTACTGTAGAGGGTAGCCAGGTCCAATGATGCCTTCAAACCTTTAAATCACTCAGGGTTGTTCCTTTACCTCATTGGTGAGAATTTGTTGTGCTCTTGGGGTCATTTTGACTGGACGCCAACTTCTTGTTAGAGTAGCCACAGTCCCAAAGTCCCTCTCCAGCTGAATTGTCATTGTGCAGAAATGTGTGTGCTATGTGCTTGATGCTGAGTTTTTTAGCCCGATGGGACAGTGTGAAAGAAGCTTTTTTTCTTCTTTTCTTTTTTCATGTTGCCCCATAATTTCATATTTCTTGCTGCCCCATGACTGGCCTGTCTGTGTGGTCGGAGGGTCTGTTTTTTTGGTACATGTAAAAGTGTACTGACAAAGCAAGGCTTATCATCATCATGTGTGGTGTGTCTTTTCCATTCCCACAGATAAGCTACTGTCACACTTATACAGTATGAAAAGGCTGATTTGTGTAAATGAGGTATATTTCTACTTATACTGCTGTTGTCATGAAAAGTGCATTTGTGGTCACAAACTAATGCAGAGATATTGAACTAAGCACCCAAAATCCAGTTCCCCCATCCTGAATATTATCACTGGTAGTTAAATGAATTGTGGATATTATTGATTAACCACCTAGTACAATATACTCTATGACTATGAAATGCTGGAACAGAAAATTCAAACACTCAAGGCCCAGACTTGACCTCTGGTAGGGGAGGGCTAGCATTATTAGTGAGCATATATGTGTTTGGTTTTCATGCTTGCCCATTGGTTGGGCCCATTGCTGAGCCAGGTGTTTCTGATGTACTTGTACTGTAAGGAACTGTAATAAAAGCTGTGATTTGGATGCAGGAAATTATGTGGTTTTCAGCTGGAATGATGTCATCGGTCTGACATCTAGACTGGTATTTGAAAAAGCCTTTGGAAATGAAATGGAATGAAGAACTATTATGCCCCAGAAAGAAAAAAATGTACAGTATCTGCATTTCCCAAAATTAGATGTGCTTTAGAGACTCGTATTTCTAAGCGCTGTCATTTTCTGCAAATCAGGTCCTTTTTCTCCTTCTTTGGTGTCAGTGAGTATCCTGTTGTAAGGTGATACCTACAGGGCTTTGGGCAGCAGTCTGATCTTTGGGATAGTTAAGGGAAGTGTGGAGTAGCATGTTTCTGATGGGATGCCTATGAATGGGATTTCTGTCCTTCTTTAGTCTGCCTTCATTTCCTCCCATTAACTCCGGCTTCTGGTTTGTCTCTCACGCCTTTTGAGTAGGGTGGAGTAATGCTGCAGCATTCTCAGGCTTGGGGAACTGAAGGCTCAGTCATTAAACTATATGTGTGTACTAGCTGTGCCTGTTACTGAATAGTATCCATGTCGAATTCCGACACCATTCAGTTCAAGCAGTTCACTTAAACTATTTATACTAGTTAATTACATTTAAAACTGTAGCTAGAACACAATATAATAAATAATAATAATAATTTGAATTTATATAGTGCCTTTCACAAACTCAAGGTTGCTTTACATTACAAAAAAAAAATCAAAACCAAAAATAAAATTGAAATTATTTTTGTCAAATGTTTAACAGAGGACGTTTTTTTACTTTCCGCAAAAACATTTTTACCTTTACATTTTTTACTTTTTTAATGTTATATGTTGATAAATAAAAAATAATAACCACTACCATGTATTTCCCACACTTAATAGGTGCAGGTATGATAGCTTCTGATTTCCAGAAAATTTCAAGGCAAATTGATGTTCCATATTTTAGTTATGATCATAAATATAGCCAATAAAATTGCCATTTCTGAAGAAAATTAAAGTCAATTTTTTATGTATTCTGCTCATAGTTTAAAGAAATAAGTAACTGATTTGTAAACATAAATGGCCAAACAAATGGAGGGCAATCAAGTGTTTAGTCCAAGCTTTGAGAAAGGTATGTTCTCTGCATCTGAACAATGACTAGTCATTTATGTTGAGTACGTAACCATTTTATAGTTATTCTTGATTTGATCAAATTATGAAATAAACATAAATAATTGATGATGTTTGATGTTTTAAATAAATAGTAGAAATATTATAACATTTTATATTTACCTTTTGTCCTTGGTCGAGTTAATAAACCAATCCACGCATTGAGACTTTTTCTGAAATTTGTATGTGTAGCATCTAAGCGTCTTATACAATAACAATCACCTGTTCTACTTATTTCCTCATATCAACTATAAAATGCAATAAATATTAAAATTATTGACACATTTAGGTTCTGTTGAACCTATAATTTAAAGATTTTATAGCATCTTGCTGTACTGTTCAAAAGGTTATGGACACTACAAGTGAGACACCGTTTGTATGTTACAGTTGTATGGTTATTCAATATGTATTGCAGTCATTTAACTATTATTATTATTATATTCCTGAATATTCTTACAATACATTGTACAATAGCAATATATAGACAACATTGCAGAAAGGTCCCAGATAAACATTTAATTGTCTGGACTGCTGCTTTAGTTTAGCAATGGATCAGTGAGTATAACACTTTTAAGACACTGGGATTAAACAGTTATTTAATAGTCATTTTCATATTTAACTTTTCACATGGCTATGCCTACAATTTAATTGCATAATGTATTATGTAATATTTACCATTTTGGTGGAGTTTAATAATAATTAAATCTAGTAATAAAGAGCTGGAGAATTGGAAGTCTGGCACATTGCATATGCCTCAAGTCTGAAAAAAATCATCTTTGGTTTAAAAAAACGGCCTAAATTCAATTTAAATAAAATGATTGCATTTTAATTGCAATTGAAAAAAATATTCTTCAGCCCTAGAAATACTAGTCAGTTGTCACAGTTGCTTTTGCACTAAGAGCTGAAATAACTCCCTCTCTGTGTATTCTCTGAAAAGTTAGTGTTGCATTAGATATTTTCTGTTGCATATTAAATTGTGCAGCTGTGACATGGACAGTCACAGTGTAAAATAAATTTATTTTTATTTTTTTCCTGATCTGCAGGAAATGTATACTGTCTGATCTTATCGGGTTGTTTTTCATGTATAGGAGGTAAACCATAGAATGTATCTCTACACATCCCAGTATATTCAGAATGTAGCGATATCAAGCAGCAATGTCGTCTGGACATGTTTACTGATTTGTGCCGATGTCATAAATGAGACCGGTTGTGATTTCTTGTCTTTTTCCTTCCTTCATCAAGCTTATTTCCCCACCACAGCTTTCACATTCCCTCTTGTTTGTCCTCCTTTAGTTACTTTAATTACATTCTCTCTCTCTTTCTCTCTCCCTCCCCTTTTTGTTCCGTTTACTCTGTGTGAGTTTAATTGGCTTCCTTGCTTTGAGTGGTCTGCTAGTGTCGTAAGGTTAAATGAATATATCTCCAGCAGTGGACTCATCATTACTGTGATTTGTGGTGATCAAACACAGACTGGTCCTAGTGTTGTCAGAACCCCCCCCCCCCCCTTCCAAAGGCATCTCCAAGAAAAAACAATCTCCATTTAATTCTGATTGGAATCTAATTGGATCATGGGATCCAATAATTTTATAGTTAGTTAGTAAGTAAGTTGTTTTTTTTATTTGCTGACTAATCTAAGGACTACTTATTATTATTATCAATCTCACAATTAACTTTCTAATTGTCACTTTTTTTCCATGAATGTAACCGTTCACACAACATGAATTTGTGAATTTATAACATTTAACAATTTATTACAACATTAATGCTGCTCTGCTGAGCACTGCTGCTCACCAATATCTGCAAAACTAAATCAAGTAAGATGAGTGCGGTTCTGCAAAATAATACATTCAGATAATCCAATAAAATAAACCAAAAATTCAAGTCACCCAGGAGAAATACAAAATAAAAATCAAGAGCAAACAAAATGTAACTGAGAAAGAGCAGCCAACCTGTTTGACACATAATCAGAATAGACTACAGCTATTACTGTAATAGAGCAGCGGTCCTATTACATTAAAGAAGAAGTGCCAGAAATCTTGTCTGTTTGTAGGTGACCAAATACTTATTTTCCACCATAATTAGCAAATAAATTCTTTAAAAATTCCACAATGTGATTTACTTTCTCTGGATTTTTTTATTTCTCATTTTGTCTCTCATATTTGAGGTAAAGCTATGATTACAGACCTCTCTCATCTTTTTATGTGAGAGAACTTGCACAATTGGTCATTGACTAAATACTTTTTTTGCCCCACTGTGTATGCTAATTGCATCTTACATAATCAGAAACCACTACAGTATATCATAACCATAATGAATAAAATATCACCATTCCATTAGACTGTGTGCAAACTTTTTTTGCTGTTTGCTCTTCCGGAAAATCCATACTTGCAGTGTTGTTGGATGCAGATGCTGTTTTTTTACTTTTTTTTTCGTTTCTATGTTTTTACGTAATTCGTTACATCAACTACGTTGGCACATAACTGCAGCTCGGCTTCAACCTGTCCTCCTCACGTTTTACCATTCTTACATCTTTTACTACGCAAATAAAATGTGCGTTAATTAGTCATTGTCTTCACAAGTGGCCATTTTTTTTAGAGTCAGCGTTTTTTAAACATGGCACTGTGTTAACATGCCATATTTGCCAGCAGTCCATTATTTTCCAACTTTGTGTCAATAAATTCTCCTGGTGTCCTGATCTCAATAAAACCTTTGGGATAAATTGGAATGCTGGCCATTTTTCTCGTCCATCATTGGTTTTTAACCTCACAAATTGTGTTTTGAATAAATGGGCACAAATTGTTCCTGTACCTGGAAGTCGCTTTGGACAAAGCGTCACCAAATGAATAAATGCAAATGTAAATGTAAATTCCAGCAGTTCAGAATTTTGGAGAAAGTCTTCCCAGATGAGCAGAGGCTGCAAAAGGGTGAAGAATCAATATTATTAATGTATTATTGTATGAAGTTTTGCATGCAGGCGTGATGGAATTGCCAGTATAATGATTAATATATATAATGCAGGATATAATTGCCAGTATAATGCAGGAGACTCTGACAGCACTACACAGCTCCTTCAGCGGGCGGCTGCTGCACCCACAGTGTGGGAAGGAGAGATTCAGGAGATCTTT
>JBBIGC010046052.1:0-11594 GCA_037576955.1 Lepidarchus adonis | reverse complement strand
CACACACACACACACACACACACACACACACACACACACACACACACACACACACACACACACACACACTCTGTGTTTACAAAGCCACACTCTTATAGCCCATGCAGAATGTGACCTGCCATTGTCCTGCTGAAATAAGCATGGATGTCCTAGGAAGAGATGTCACTTTGATGGCAACATATGTTTCTCTAAAATACTAATAAGCACCTTAGAGTCAATGGTACCTTTGCATACATACAATTCACCCATGCCATGAACACTGATGCATCCCCACACCATCGCAGATGATATTTTATGCTCCTTTTGGTGATAACACTCTGGATTGTCCTGTTTGTTTTTTCTGAAATCAATCTCCAGTGTGCAACGCCTTTCCATCCATTTGAGATGAGTTCAGGCCCAGAGAACTCACCTGCATTTCTGCACAGTGTTGATGTACAGTGGAGGAAATAATTATTTGACGCCTCACTGATTTTGTAAGTTCACCCACTGACAAAGAAATAAACAGTCTATAATTTTAATGGTAGGTTTATTTTAACAGTGAGAGATATATCAAAAAGAAAATCCTAGGAGAAAAAAAAACATTTCACTGTATGTTTTGGGGGTGTTTCTCTGCTAAGGACACAGGACAACTTCACAGCATCAATGAAGGATGGACGGGGCCACATACCATAACATTTTGAGTTACAACCTTCCAACAAAGGAGTGTTGGAAGGTCTCTAGACCTTAATCCCATAGAAAACCTGTGGAAGGAGCTGAAGCTTCAAGTTGCCAAGTGACAACCTTAAACCTTAATGATTTAGAGCTGATCTGCAAAGAGGAGTGGACCAAAATTCCTCCTGCTATGTGTGCAAACCTTGGTCATTAACAACAAGAAACATCTGATCTCTGTGTTTTGCAACCAAGTACTAAGTCTTGTTTTGCTAGGGGATTAAATACTTATTTCATTTAATGAAATGCACATTTATCTATTTAATATAATGTAATTTTCTGGATTTTCTTTTTGATATTCTATTTTCCATTGTTAAAATAAACCTACTATTAAAATTATAGACTGCTCATTTCTATGTCAGTGGACAAAAATCAGTCCTGTCTTTTTTCCTTTGTAATACAGTTTCTTCCAAAACAGTGTTAACTGAATATGAACTTTCAAGCAATACAATATTCTTCATTCTCAAAGTTTGTCCCATGACCATCACATTCATTTTTCTCTCTCAAGATTCTGTAGACCTGTTGTACTCATACTTATTTGCATGCAGTTTTCAGAGTTTTGGGTCACATATCTTCAGTTGGATAAATTAAATTAGGTAACCAGAGGGATGTGCTTGGAAACTTGTTCTGTGCTGATACTTTTACAAAAGGTTGTATTTATACCTGAATAAGTGTAGGCTGTGCTGGCAATCCATAGCTTATTTTATGCTGTAAACTACTATCAATATAGCATTAATAGGTTTGCACTGGCATTATAATACAGTCTTTGTGTAAAATAGACTGTTCTGACATATTGATCTATTGTGCTGTTCCTACCACTTTTAGTATGATCTCTTAACATTTTATAGCATTTTGGGGCTCGGCAGGTAAAGATATATGAAAGTATAATGACTGACAGGAAAAGATAACAAAATAAAACAGGTAAGTCACAAATAAATAGAAAACTGTAGTGGTTCTGTAATATCAACCTTGGTTCCCTTGCTGTGTGTATTTTGAATTTTTTTTTTGCCCTGGTATAATAGCATAACATCTATTCACAGATTTAAGAGATGCCCAGGCTAATCTGAAACATGAAAAACTTCTTCCGCCCACCCAAAACTTTAAATACAACTCTGATCAATACATAAGATAGCTCATGGGACAAAAAATGATCAGACTGAAGAAGAAAAATCTAAACTCTATGGCACTTTTTATGTAAATATATAATCGTGAATATTTTATGGTAATTGCAAATACTTCAGGAAACACTGACATAAAATGTTAAGTTTATCAGGTGATAATGAATTGCTTCATGAGGTGAGCCAGAGGTTTAGAGCAAGAAACAGCAAGAGGTTTAGAGCAAGAATTTGTGTATCACCAACGTTTTTGTTTACCACCTACTATTCTAATATGACTGTTTAAAATTTGTCTTTAATACTGAGTGAATTTTTAAAGCTTAATAAGTTAAAAGAAAGAAAATGTCAAAAAGTTTCAATAGGTTTACTGACCAACTTATTATATTTTGTAAATTAACACACATTTAGAATTTGATGGCTGCACACACTTACAAAATTCAGTACAGAGTTAAAATAAGATTGAAAGCAGAGAACATTTAGATAACATAATCTTGAAAGACATTACGTTAAACAATTGAACTTATAGCAGATGAGGTACCAAGACTGGGTATATACTGTATGTAGCTTCCAACAAAGTCTCCATTAAAGGCTCAAAATTGTTAGTCGCTTCAAAATGAACATTTTTAAGCACAGAATTTCTAAGTACAGAATGCAGAGAATTTGGATCTTTCCATATCTACACTACATGATATTATAAAAAGATTCAGAGAACTCTGAGACATCTTAGTGTGTTAAGTGGTCCTCTGGAGAACTATTGCTGTGATGCTGCAAAAGCTAGCATCTGTGATAGTATAGGGAATCTTGGAAATTATTCTTGTTTTCTTCTGGAAATGGGGCTTGAAAGATCAATTTCACACATCTCACTTATAATATTGGCTTTTTAGCTGTGCTTTAATTGAAAGGTTCTTCATAAAGTCAATCATGACATTACCATAGTACAGGCCACAGCCCTCCTTCTACTGAATTTAATTTCATTGTATTAAGTGACCCCATCTCTTACCATTCCCTTAAACTAATTCACATAATCTGGTCAATCAAGGACTTCTGAAGAAGTGAAATAGCTAAAAGAAAAGTACTACCAAATTCTTTTCTGTCCAAAAAATAGAAAAATCATCCTAATTCATTAAAGAACCATTTTTGTAAATTGGTTTTTAATCAAGAAGAACATTTAAAGTTATATAGAACTTCATATAACTCTCTTTTAAGCCCTTATATAAGAGTATAAAAATGAAAATAAATTCATTTGTTTTTGTGTTTTTTTTTACTTTCACAATGAAAGTAGTCCCAAATATATTGTACAAATAAAATGTAAAATTAGCCCTAACCTCCCCTGATCTACATCAGATGATGCAGTTATGGTGCAAGTCTGACAACTCGACATTGATCATTGGTTCTTCTCCTGGAATTTTTCTCAGGATGATGTAAATGCCATTTTAATGTTGCAAATGTGTCAGAAAACTCGAGAATATATCAGATGGATGACTGACTGTGTTAGGACATGGTAAGGACATGATAAGACATTCACATTAAGTTTAATGCACGATTACAACTTCCTAAATGATTAGGTTTAGAAATAGGTTATGAAAAAATATGTTTTTAGAACAAAATAAATTTTAACTTGTAATGCAGCTTTGAACAAGTTTCTTCTGCAATGCACAACTGCACCTTTAAACCTTAATATTTGTGAATATTAGTGCATCATTCTACAAGAAGAAATTCTACAGCGCTTGAACATGCCATAATGGTTTTGCTTCTTACAGCCTAGAACATGTTTTTGCTGCTGATGTTGATGGACAGCTGTTGTCAGCAGATTGTGTTCATTATTAACAGATCAGGAGAAAACCAAGAAAGATCTTGCCATGATAGAAGCGAGTAGAAAGAACAAGGCAGAAGAACTCGAGGCAGTGCAGGAATATTTGTTGTTTGGAAAAATGTAATGTGGAATAATAGAGGACCTTAAAGATGATTTATAGAGGCTAACCTTTTTAAAGTAAAAGAAAATAACCTCCTAATTATTTGACAGTAACATGTTTCCCCCCCTTGAACCTTGTGTCCAAGCCAAGAATCATTTTCTGGACCAGGATATGAGATACAGGATCTACACTGAAGACTCTACCTACCAATCTTCAGCTTAGTAAACAGGTGAAAAAAAAAATTATTAGCTTTGAGTCTTAAAGCTTTTTATAAAGCTATAGAACACTGAGCAAAACCATTTCTCTTTCAAGAGAATTAAATTGGCATTATACAGTTACAGTATACAGTACCTTGCAATCATCTCAGGTAGCCAATTAATTTTTTTATAAGTTTGTTCTGACTGCAAAAATACACCAAATAACTTTAGGATAAATGCAACATCTACTACAACAGAAAAACTGTTGTTTTTATTTAGGGTTTAGAGTTCATCTTGGTTAGTTGTGGACTTCTTAGTGCATTGCAGTTTGATAAATATATCAGCAGCACCTGAATGTTTTGATGAAGGACTGATCGGCTGTGTTGGTGCTGACTGGTAGCAGTAAAAACTAGGCTTCCTTGAAAATAGACTGGGAAGTTTTTAAGCTAACACATGTACATCAAATCACACTATTAGTTTACACCAATCAGCCACAACATTAAAACATCTGACAAGTGGTGGTGAGTGGTGAGTGAGTGGAATTGCTCATCATGTTACAGTAACAAAAATTATATATTATTACATATTGTATATTAGGCAGGAAGCGAACAATGCAGAAGTGTAGCCTGTCTTATCTGAGACCACAAAAGTGCTGCTGTAACATAAAAAAGAAGGCTGGCTTTGATAGTAAGCTGTCAGAATCCACAGTAAACCACAGTCACAGCTGTTTTGGCAGCACAAGGAGGATCTACCCCAATATTCAGCATGTTGTTTTACTGGTATGGATTATCTGTGTATGTTTATGCTTTTTCTGTCAAAGTAAATTCTTACTTCTTAGAGAATGGCTTTGCATATTTTTTTCCTAAGCATAGAAGACTTTCACAGAGTTCTATAGTAGTCAAATTAAAATCACGGTAGCATTATGGTAGCAATATCTGATGAAAGACTCTGGCCTCTAGTGGACTAGGGATTTTCATTGGCATTTTAGGTTTCTCTTGATTAAAAGTGTCTGTAAGATTTTACAGGCTTCCAAGCTTTTTCTAGAGCCACGAAAGACTGCAGTTTTCTCTCCAATATGCACAAGCTGTAACAGTAAGCTTATTAGAAATCTGCTAAATAAAACTGGTCTACATCGCATGCTAAATCTCTGTATTCTACAGTAACTGCTGTTATCACAGAGGGTGTCTAAGGGAAAATCCAGAGGAGTTACAGTAAAAACTACAATAATGTACACACACCCACACACAGACGTAGAGAGATTTAAGATTTAAACTTTCAGGTCAATAGCTAATCATTATCTATTTATATCTATTATAGCTATTATGTGCAGGGTTTAAAGAGAGACGAGTCACGATTTTATTTGGGAAATGAATGTATGTATTAGGCAGAAAGGAAATATCCTGAAGTCATTGCTATTTAATGCTGACTCAGTTTACCTCCAGGCGGATGAAGATTCATCACTCAGATTTCTGCAGAGCATGTCTGGAGTTCAATAGTTCAAAAATAATTAAAAGATATTCTGTGCCAACTACCAGCAGAAATATTGGACATCCTTGATGCCAAGGAATGTGGGCCTGAATGTGAGAATTTAAATTTGGCAATTAAATAATTTAAAATAATGACCCAGGACAATACTTTGGACAAAAAAACACAAAAAACAGATTTATAAAAACAGATTATTAAAGGTAGCGGTTATACATATCATTAAACCAAACCTCACCTCATATCTGGAAAGGAAAATGTGCTAAAGATTTAAAGTTATTTTTTTATTTGTGTTCAATAGGCAATTTGACACACTGTAACAGCGATTTTAACCATTCAAATGAAAATACAGGACACAATGTGTTATACAGTTGTACTGTACAGATGTTCTATATGAAAATTAGCAAATTAACCACAAAAACACATGGAAAACAGTCATGTTTAAAGAGCTTGTTCAAAATTATTTAAAAAATGTTTAGCTATTGAAAGAAATTTTAAAACCACGTTTTGGTACTTTAAGAGCCTGTTGGGCTTAGAGTGCACATGGAGTGTGTAGAGATTCATCTGAGAATGACTGAAAAATGTTATGTTAGGAATGAGTACATACCCAAAGTATTGTTTAATTTTTTTTTTCCTAAGAAAAAATGCTGACTGTAGCTTGGAAACAGCAAGAGTAGGTGGAAAATGCAAACAAAATAAACAAAACATGCAGAGTAAGAGATAGATATGGTCTATCACTCTGAAGAGAGAAATAGAATAGTGTAGCCAGAAGCTTGGAGCTTTCAACTAAGTATTGCTGAGACCGGCTTTAGAGTGGTGAGAGTGGGCGCAGTCTGGAAAAAAGCCGACAGTACTGTGAGCCAGTGGGAAAAGAGGATAAAAATGCTGGATCAAGTGAAGGCATGGAGGTAACCCAGTATGAATGGGCTACTTTGCTTGAAAACATTTTGAATGTGGTTTCAATTTAATGGCTGTAATATGAAAGTTAATGCACAGAAGCTGTGGAGCTTCTATACTATAATTGTGCACACATTATAATTCTACATTTGGTAGCCGTAGACTGAACATTACTGGATTAAGAGAAAAATACAGTTGTATTGGAAGCAAAATCAATGGATAAGACAGACTGAGACCTGAGACAATGGCCCAAGAAGGATGTGATGTGAACTGTTGTCCAATAGTGTATTGAATCCAGTGTCTCTAAACAATGTTGAGAAAAGTAGGGGAAGAGAGGAGAGACAATATAAACTATGAAAAAATGTGTAAGTACATGACATAAATGCTGTTTGGAGAATAGATTTTATTTATAGCTAAATTTGGAGTTGTATGATACTTCAAAGTATAGACATATGTTGCACATATGAATTCTGCAGAGGCCAGTTAAATGTTCGATTTGCTAAGAGTACAGCTTATTGCACAAACAAAAGTGTTGCCTTATCCACAAACTGCAAGCTTTTGAGGTACTTGAAGAGATGAATGTTTGGTTGAGGGGGGATTATGTTGTGTAAGTAATGCTGTCATCAAATTTACGGCAAAAAAGAAGATAAAAGTTCAGTGCTGAAAAGGCAAAACAATGTTGATAACTAATCACTCTGTATCAGGAACAGAACTGTTGTATTGGAAATACTCAGTCAAAGTCACTCAGATAATTACGTTTGCATATTTAAAAGAACTGGCTTTTCACTTGCTACCTAAAATACTTCCACTCCTAGAACAGGTGCCATTGTAATGAATTAATGGGAAAATCAGTTATTCACTTATCAGTGGGGTTGGTGTTGGGGCTAATCGGTGTTAATCTGCAGATGGCTCTGGGCAGGTGGTTACACACCTGAAAGAAAAAATATCAAATTAATATGAAGGTCTATATTTCATAATTGTTTCTTTATTGTGTGTTTCTCCTTTTTAACATTTGCTTTATTTATTGTGTGTAAATTGTGCTGCTGTAAAGTGTGAAATTTCCCACTTGTGGGACAATAAAGGATTATCTTATTTTATCTCTTATCTTATAGTTCTGGTAGACATACAAAACAATGATGAACCTAGACGTATTCATTCATTCAAGTTGAAAGATTAATACTTGAACTTGCTCTGGATGCCACTGAATGACATAGTCCCTGCAGGTAAGGAGGACAGTAGTTTGAACAAAATGTAAAGAGCATCTATATGGTGAAGCAAGTAGCTACAATTTCTAAAATAAAAATAATAGAAGAGCGTTGTTTTGAGGACTGATTTCAGGGTGACACATTGCTACAGAAACCTTTAAAATGCATGTTGGTAACACACTCTCTCTTTCTCTCATTGTATATAACACATGGGGGTGGGGTGGGGTCATGATGCTGGTCTTAAGAATAGGGCTAACATCATGATGACAGTGATGACTGTCCACCAGCCCATCACTAATTGTTATCCTTATTGTTAAAATGGAGTTTGTGTGTTTTCTGTGTCAAATATCTTAAAACTAAGAGAAAATGAGTGTGTGTGTGTGTGTGTGTGTGTGTGTGTGTGTGTGAGAGAGTGAGAGAGAGAAAGAGAGAGAGAGAGAGAGAGAGAGAGAGAGAGAGAGAGAGAGAGAGAGAGAGAATAGCACAGAGATTAGACATTAAACTAGAAATTGAGCCAACAATCTGAAGGTGTGAAAGGAATCTAAAGGGGACGTAAGAGATTCTGCCGCTTATGACAACAAACAGGAGGACGAGGCGGTAGCTTGCAGAGGCTGTGTGTGACCACCACAATGAGAGAATGACTGACGCTTCCATTGAAGCCTGGTAATGTCCACATTCATTGCCTTTTTAAAGGCAAAGCTTGGAAAAGGCTAAAATAGCCCCAAAACATCTGGTTTACATATTTGTAAATGTAGAATCAGAGAAATGCAACATTCTGCAATGATGCTCTATCAAATGAATTGTTCCCATGGATCACAAATTATCTGCAACACAGATAACACATGCTTCATGTTCATTTCTTGCCCTTATATAAATTTAATTGTGCTCCTTTGCAAACTATTGCCATAATAATTAGCATTATTTGCCAGTTAAAGGTTTGATGGTATAGTTTTGTTTAAATTGTCATAATAATGACTCCCAACGCTAGCAACAACAAAAACAATACAGAACCATTTTCATTTTAAAGGACCTATCATTCAAAACCAAATCACTCTCACTTTTTTGGAAGGGTGGAGTTAAATGTGGCAAGAGAACACCACAGTTCATTCAGTCTATATATGGACACCAAGCTGCAAAAATAACAGGCCATTTTGAACTCACTGTTCTTGTGACGTCAATAAAAACCAACACATTTACTCGTTTAGACATACAGCCTACAGCAGTTCACCCTCCACCTATACATGGTAACTATGGTACACTTGGTTACTATGATAAACTTTGGCCTACCATTTCTTTTTGTTTGAGGGGATGATTTTGGCGTGAGATTTCTTCTATGAGCATGAGAGCCTGAGATTAAGGTTCATGAGAGTTGGCAAATCTGGCACCGGACATCAGTCCAGAACTGACAGGCCAGGTTAATGGCTTTTGGTACCCACTCAAGCATGGGACTCACAAGACTAAAAGTATGGTACTTGAGGGTGTTTGCCAGTTGCAGCAGAGACTTTACAATTACTTCACACTAAAAGTAGCAGAATATACATTGGATACTATATTGCCAAAGAATTTGCTCATCTCATCATATGAACTGAGATCCAATTCTTAATCCATAGGGTTTAATATGACGTTGGCCCATTTTTCACAGCTCTATCAGCTTCAAATCTTCTGGGCAAGTTTCCACAATATTTAGGAGTGCGTTTATGGAAATTTTGACCATTCTTCCAGAAGCACATTTGTGAGGTCAGATACTGATGTTGGGATGCTCCAATTCATCCCAAAGGTGTTCTGTCGGGTTGAGGTCAAGACTCTGTGCAGGCCAGTCAAGTTGTTCTACACCAAACTCGCTCATCTATGTCTGTACAGACCTTGCTTTGTGCACTGGTGCTCAGTCATGTTGGAACAGGAAGGGGCCATCCCCAAACTGTTTCCACAAGTTGGGAGTATGGAATTGTCCAAAATCAATTGGTATTTTAATGTATTTCTTAATTTATTTTATTATCCCTTATAGTCCCACAAGTGGGAAATTTATTCTCTGCATTTACCCATCACACGTGCACACGTGGAGCAGTCGGCTGCCATCAACAGAGACGCCCGGTACCTTGCTCAAGGGTACATCAGTGGTGCCCGGGCTGGAACTTGAACCTGCGACTTTTTGATCCGAAGCATTCAAAGTTCCTTTCACTGGAACTAAGGGGCCATGTCCACTTCCTGAAAACAACCCCACACCATAATCCCCCCTCCACCAAACTTTACACTTGGCCGTTCTCTGTTCTCCTGGTAAGTGCCAAACCAAGACCTGTCCAGCAGATTGCCACATGGAGAAGTATGATTAATCACTCCAAAGAATGCGTCTCCACTTGAGTCCAGTGGTGGCATTTTACACCACTGCGTCTTACGCTTTGCATTGCACTTGTTGATGTATGGTTTGGAAGAAGCTGCTTGGCCATGGAAACCCATTCCATGAAGCTCTCTATGCACAGTTCTTGATCTAATCTAATGGCCACATGAAGTTTGGAGGTCTGTACTAATTGACACTGCAGAAAGTTGATGACCTCTGTGTATCCGCTGACTCCGCTCTGTCATTTTACATGGCTGAACACTTGAACAGTGGCTGAGTTGCTGTTACTGCTAATCGCTCCCACTTTGTTACAATACCACTGACAGTCGACTGTGGAACATTTAGTAGCGGGGATATTTCACGACTGGACTTGTTAGCATCCTATCACGGTACCATGCTGGAATTCACTGAGAGGCCCATTCTTTCACAAATGTTTGTAGAAGCAGGAAGCAGTCTGAATGCCTAGTTGCTAGACGTTATACACCAGTGGCCATGGAAGTGATTGGAACACCTGAATTTAATTAATTCCATGGGTGAGTGAATTCTTTTGGCAATATAGTGTGTGTGTTAATCTCTGTTGTTTTTAGAATTATTCTTTCGTAAAGTGTTAGTTAAGATAATCTAAGAGGAAGCTTAAGTTATAAGTATTTAGCCAACCTCTACAGAACAACTTTCTGGGCAAAACTGAGCTAAGCACAAATAATGGTCTGATCACTGTAATTCGCATCTAATGTTGCTTAAAGTTCTACAGAGTTCAGGCCAGCTTTTAAGGGCAAATAAATATAACCTTGAAACATGAGGATATCACCAGAAATACATGAGTGAGTGAGTGTGTGTGTGTATAAATATTTGTGTGATAATGTCAGTGCATGGGGACTGGAGGTTGATTGATGGGGTGAGCCGGTCAGTGGGGCTCGCTGTGTCACTCTCCAATTAAATAACAATCCAATGAAGCTTGCTAGCCCTTAGCGAACACGCAGCAAAGGGAACTGTGACAGCAGTCAGCATGACTACCCCCTGAAGTGCGTTCAGAAGTTACAGTTTTGCTCTGGCTAAATGACACAATTTAAAAAAAACACTTCCCCATTTTTTTTGTTAGTGCCCCTTTGTCTGAAAAGACAAAAACACAGATAAGTAGCGATAAGTCTCAGCAGTGTGTGTCACCTCTCTTCAATTCTAGGACATCCAGGCACACTGAATAAATGCTTCATATCACAGCTTGTGCATTAGTGGACCTTTGATTTAAATACAGTATCATACAGTTTTTTTTTTGGCAGGAACTGGACGAAGATACCGCAACCCGTCCTAATTATTTCTCTTTGCCGATGATGGCACCAAATATCTTTTAATTTTTTTTTACATTTACTACTATTAATATTTTTAACGTCATCACTTTATTTCTAGGATTTATTCCTTTAAGACTTCTACCACTACTACTATTACTACTACTATTACTACTGCCACCACCACCACCACTACAACTGCTACTACTTTTACTACAACTTGTTTTAATTTTACTACCACCACCACCAACACTGCTATTACTACCATTGTGACTACTTTTACTTGTACTTCTAATACCTTTACTACAAATATAATAATAATAATAATAATAATAATAATAATAATAATAATAATAATAATAATAATAACATAAATGAATATACATATAACACAGATGTTAAGTGGCCTGGCGGGACACTGTGGGCACATGGCGGCGTGCGACCCTTACAGTACCCCCC
>JBBIGC010046012.1:0-11595 GCA_037576955.1 Lepidarchus adonis | reverse complement strand
GTGGTATTTTGTAAATATAATAATAAATGTGAATCCACTGTGTAATTATGTAACTTTATTAGCAGTGTCTTTCTGAAATGCGGCAACAACATTGAGAGTGATGTCCTCCTCTGCCCCTCACGCACACTGGTAGCTATGGTAACGCATAAACGTTCCTTTCAGAATAAGTTTTCAGTGCTGTTTTGTTAGGGTTTCTCAGGGTTTTCTGCCATGACTTTCAGCCAGAATACCAGCAAAGTTCATGTCTCAAATACACTTAGATGCTACAGATTGAGATCGTAATTATTTATTTTATTTTATTTTTTTGTACGGCCCGGTACCGGCCAGGGGCCCATGACGAAATGCTCCACCGCCTGGTACTGGTCCACGGCCCAGTGGTTGGGAACCACTGCTATAAAGTATTAACACCCTTGCAGCACAGTGTTTCAGTTTTTGTCATTGTCACTGTTAAGACACAATGTTACTGATTTTATTCCTTTTTGGATTTTTAGTGGCTGATTTTCACAGCAGATAATGGAATAAGGTGGAATGATACCAAGATAATGGCCCTCATAGAATGCCTCTCAGCCAATCAGATTGCGAGGTTGGACATAACTGTGCATCAGAGTGTCTGGATTGAGTCTGTGTGGTTCTCAGCTGGAGAGGTGTCCATTGTAACATCATTTGGAACCGTAACATTTGAATTTCCCTAATATTCCACCATTTGTTCCCATAGAGAAAAGACTTTGAAGTGATGCTGTCCAACAATGGGCCAAAAAGAAAAATAAATGTTTTTTAAATATTAATGCTGTTTGAGTGCTAAGTTCAGGTATGAGCCAAGTGATCATTCACAGATTGGTAGTTCTAGATTGAAGAAAGTAGAAGGAAATACAGAAATTATTATTATATAATTTAATTATAATTATTATATAATTATGATGATTATTATTATTATTATTATTTTTCTATTTTTAACTCAATTTGAATACACATCTCTAAAAAGTGGAAAATAATTTCTCTGACAGATTTAAAAAATAAAATTAAAGCTTTAAATTAAATTTAATTATATAATTTGTCCAACTGTACACCGCCTAACGGGCAGATGAAATCAAGCAGTAAAAATGTTGTGAAATCCTGCTGTGTCTTTGTATCTTTGTATTATTTATTGCAGTGATAGACGCAAATTCCCTTTTCTGCTCACCAGTTAGAGAATGCAACTTTTGTTTAGCAGACATTTTGCACAAAATCTCGAAATCGAAGCTACCACTAGTACTGTAATAGTCATCAGGCTGAAATTAAAATGTGACATGCAACTGGTCAGACTAGTGGAGGCAGAGCATCAACAGGAGCACCTAACCAGCCATCAGTCAAACAGAGGGGTTTTCTGTGTTGATTGATGGTCCAGACACCAAGCAGACTAAGGATGCATTAGTGATTGGTCCATCTACATTAGTGTTGCCCATCAACCAACAGCAGCAGTAGCCAACCTATAAAACTAAGACGACAGACTGTGTTCTAGGTGCTAACACTGACCCAGGTTTGGTGAGCTATAGATGGAGAAATGCATTCACCTGACACCTGAACACCACTATAAGCCCACACACTGGGACACCTGGAAACACATGAACATAATTTCTCCCAGAAACACAGAACCTGAGAAATTGCCCCACAACCCCTGTAACCCTTACTCCCAAGATGCCTTGCGGCCGGTGGCGCGGCAACTCCCTCACAAGAGCGCTACAGTATATATTTCCGTTAAAACTGCACTTTTATTTGTGCTGTGTCTTTTTGCTTTTGACCCACTACACATTGCACATATGCACACACAAATATACAAATAGAATAGAATAGAATAGAATAGAATAGAATAGAATAGAATAGAATAGAATAAAAACAAACTATCTACAGTGAGACTAAATAGATGCTTTTCGGAGAACTTTTTTGTCCTTTTCGTTCCAACGTTTTATATAAAACTACAGTACAGCACAAAGTAATTTTAGCTCAGTCTGGGAGCAAAAAAAAAGGCAAGTCGTATCATCCAATCAGCGATCTGAAAAGTAAACCACCTCTTAATCTGACCAATAAGCGTCGCCTCGTCTCTTACTTGAACTTATTTAACCCTTTTGAGAAGTCATTCCACACAGCTCCAATATGAGGGTCTAATAAACCAAAACATTTCTCATATCCGTTTCTCACTTATGTTACTGTTTAGTTTTATTTTGCAAGTTAAATAAAGTTTTCGTTATTTTGAGCACAAGCTTCGTAAGCGGCTTACGAACGCAGCTCAGCGGATCACTGATACGACGCTGACTGGAATAGCACAGATACCAGATCTTACGTTTTCATTAACACATATGTAGATCATTTTTAATTAAACAGTGTAAACAGCGTCCTTACACAAGGGCTTCATACCGGAACTTGAGTGCTTGGGGAATTTGCGTCGAGTCGGACAGTTTTTCTACTCCCACCGTAGCGGAGTGATGGCGGCTTTGAGGGTGGTGAGTTTTAATTCTGTTTTTCTGTTTCTTGAGAAGATTTGTGTAAATAATTAATGGACATGTTTAAAACCACATGCATCTTCCAGTTGAACCCTGATCCCAATTTGCTGCTCTGAACCCTCGGTGTGTTGTTTACACTGCGGACCTAATTCTCGACACTGGATTACACATTTAACAAGTTTTAGCAGCTTAGTTTGGAAACTGTGCTCTGTAATGTTAATAAAAGTGATATTTGATCAGACTCACATTGTAAAATGTGTTAAATTGACAGGATAATGAATGAATGAATGGGTTTGGTTTGGGGGCTTTTTCCTCGGTCACTTTAGTGCCACATGGACAGTCAGTGCAGCTCTCGCCCTGAATTCACCTGTTTTAAAGCGAAATTTCTCAAATGTTTGTAGACCCTCTTACAATTCAGTGGTTGAGATGTTAGCAGAGTCCTCCAGAGTGGGTTTGGTTTGAACTGGTTCAGACTGGGATTTCTTTACAGTGGTTAATGGAACGAGGCGTCTCCAACACAGGTTATCTCCTCCAGTGAAGCTCCACATGTGTTTCCATGGTGATGATGGTGAAATGGTTAATCTGAGCTAAATCAACACCTGAACCATAGACTGATCCAAGCTCAGGTAGAAAAGGGTCTCAGGCTTTGGGAGGATTCTTCACCATCCCATGTCAGTGAGGGAGCTTTTAGAGGAACCAGACGTCTGGTTCCGTTCACCACCACTGTGAACAGAGTGTTTCAAATGAAACCCACTTTGGCTTGGTTTACATTGTAGTTGGTCATGCAGAAATGTGTAATTATATGCCGTGCAGATTATTTTGGCTCTTATTTACTTGATGATCTTGTACAAAAATGATCTTACGTTCAAATATTATTGAGCACAGTGAAACAGTAAAAATCTAATTGACTGTTTTTTTTATAAAACACAAGCGGAAAAGAGGCAGATGGACAATATGGACGTTCATGTACATAATGCTGGCTTGTGCTGGTCAGTCCTGCTGTTCCACTAATGGAGGGTTGATTGCCCAACCCTCATAAGCACAGAGCAGCTCTTAGCTCGTGTCACCTTGGCAGTAAAGTCAACATTGGAATGTGTTCTGCACTCTGCTGGGTCATGTGTTCAGCTTGTCCTTATTCGTTTTCCATGTTCTCCTTAAAGGCATTATGCGGGCGCTTCCTGCAACCTCTCCCTGTGGCGTTTGGATCGTTGCGCTTCGCCAGCTCCTCTTTCAAGGTATTGACCAAACACAACAGCAGACATGACGCTCCGCCCCCACTCCCCACCCTCACCAACTGAGTGTGACGACTCTGTGAGACCAGATCTACTGACTTATTTCATTGCTCCTCACAGCTGCTGCAGGTTAAACCAGTTGGTGGAATGCTGCGTAACCAGACAAACACCTCTCTCTAATCCAGAAGGGCTCTGTAATGGTTAGAAGAACTGACTCTGCAGGGTTAGAGTCCATATACACATATATTGATTTTTGTCATATACATACCCTGTATATCTTTGAATAGTAGCCTCAGAGTTTATTTAAAAAATGATTGGAATGGCCTGGGGTTTAATAGAGACAGGCGTTTGTTGTGTTATTCTCCCCACAGACAGAATGGTTATGGTATTTACTGCACAAAATGTCATGCAGCTTTTACATTTATTTTGACAGAAGATAAAACATCACAACTAAAATCATCCCTCTGTCTGTTCAGCTGTGATACTTGTCTGCTGTTATTGTGGGAGTGGTTAAGCACAGAATGCAGTGATGAGTTTAAACAGACACTTAATATCCATGAAGAACCTTCAGATATCGTGACCGAAATGAGTAATTACGCGTGTTATACTCAACTTTCTTCAGAAATCAGAGGTATGTTTTAAGCCGATTCGTACCTTTGAGGGAATAAATTCTGTTAAAACATGGGGGTAGAAAGTGAAAGTTTGGAGGCGCGTGCCCTTGAAAGTTGGGGAGGGGTGTTCGTATTGGTATTTGTCGCAACATATCTTCTGGCGTCAATAAGAGACGGGCTATTATTAGAATACATATATATATATATATATATAAAGCGGTAACCCAGGTTATCTCACGATACATGATACATGGCCAACGATAATATTACGATACAGTGATTCTTCAATAATCAATATATCGCATGACAATGACACAGCAATACATCACAGAAATGTATGAGTAACAGCAATGCTATTGTCACCATTTCCGTTTTTACTTTTGAGACGGTGGTCTGAAGCGCGGGGAAACCACTACATCGGCTTCAGTGCTGAGTGGTAGCTTCACTAAGGGTAACGCCGACTCCATGTATATATATATATATATATATATTGGGTGTGACAAAATATTGATTTGGGTATATATTGTCCTAAGCCCTTTGCAGAGTACTGTGTGTGTGTATATATATACAGTACAAGCATACAATCACACACATTTGCACCTGTGTGTGTAAGTATATATTAATTCACTATATTTTCTTTAAACTGTTTTATTTTTTGGCTATCTGTGTTCACACTTTCACTCTCCTCAGTTTTTGAGAATTTGTTTAATATTGTAATTTTTTTTTTAAACCAGACATGGACATACTATAGCCTGATCAAGAACAGCAGATCTAGTTCATACAAACAGACAAACCTTTCTGAATCCTGTAGTCTTCCCAGTTCAACATTTTCATTAGCATCTCCATGACTGGTCTCCTTCAATCTCTGTTTATTTTTTACTGCTTTTGCATAAAAAAAGTTCCATAAAAACATCAAAGGACCTGTTCACTTGCCGTTACTACTGCCATCAATGATCTGCTGTGTTCACACATGGGTGCAATCAAACATTTCACAGACTTTGTACTTGGTGCTGGGAGGGTTTTATGTGCACATTTACTGTTATATACGGTAGTGGAATGCAGTTGACCTACTAAATGATTTACAGTAAAACTTGACTGTGTGAGAGACTCTGGAGACTGAGCTATCAAACAGTTTGTTCTTGTAGAATTTTACAGTCAGGTGAAGGGGCGTTTCACCTTAACGGTCAATCTGGCAACCAGGTGAGCAGCAGAGCGCGAGAGTGCTAGAGTTGAGAAAAAGTAGAGAATTTGGTGTGTGTGGTGTTGTTGTCTGTTAATAAAGCACAGTGCTGTTCAATAAAGCCTCCACAGCCTCGTTACATGCATCAGTTCCCACTTACGATGCACGCTGAGGAACAAAACCCCGTGGTAACATGAGGACCCCCCGCAAAAATATTGCACTAAACAAGAGGGAGCAGAACTTTTATGTAAAATACTTTAATTGTTAACCAATCACCACAGTGTTGCTATAAGCCCCGCCCCAAAAGTTCTTGGTGTCTTTTGAAAAGTACCCACCCTTGAGCAGGGGCTAAAATATAATTCAGAAACTAAAACCAGGCCTTGTTCCTGTGTGGGAAATTCCTAAAAAAGCTGTGTGTCTGTTTTATATATATGACAGACAGGATTGAAAACCATGGTCCGGGAGGTTTACACCAGGGTTCAGAGTGAGTGCTGGTGGGCTGGTGTTTGATAGATTTCCTTCTCAAACACACTCACTACACCTGGCACTGAACAGGTGAGCTGAACAAAACTGTGTTGAAAACCAGTGTAGGACTGGAACTGAACGCCTCTGAACATGTCTCTGAGTGTTTCCATGGTGATGAGGTTAAACATTTTGATTTTGACTTAAGTGTTCACCTGGTTCATCATCCTGCAGAGTCTGATCTCTCTCTCTCTCTCTGTCTGTGCTCTCACTCTTTCACACTGTCTCTTTACCCGCCTGCGCCGGCTGCACTCCCTCTCTTCTCCTCTCAGCTTAATTTCAGTCAATTTGTTGTAAATGACTCCGGATCGGTTGTCGAGATGCATGTGCGATCAGCCTTCATGAATAAAAACCTCTCTGCCCTTCCACACATCTGCTTTACCCCCACCTCCCCCTCCTTCCTGTTTCTCCTTCCTCTCTCCTCCTCTCTCCTTGTCTCCCCGTCAGGCCGCCGACCTCACCATACAAAAGAGCAGCGAGTCGAAGCCCAAGCCGGATCCGTCCACCCTGGTGTTCGGGAAGCAGTTCTCGGACCACATGCTCACCATCCCCTGGTCGGAGCATGGAGGATGGGAAGCCCCTCAGATCAAACCCTTCCAAAACCTCTCCCTCCACCCGGCCACTTCTGCTCTCCACTACTCTGTACAGGTGAGAACATACGCCTTGCCCACAAACAATTCTTTATTTTAATTTACACACTTTTTCCAGATATGACAAGTATGATTACTGACATTGTGAACAAAATATATTTATTATCTTCCTTTGCTAATGAATCATCCATTTTCTGCATCATTGGGCCTAATCATCCTAATCATGGAGGAACATCTCAGTCATAATGAAGCAGACACTGCCTAAAGATGAATTATGACTGTTTATGGAACATAAAAGTGCACACCTCATATAAACCCAAGAAGGAAAAATGTGATTTTGTAAAAATAAATAAATATATACAAACCCCATGTCTAGAAAAGTTGGGATAGTTTTCAAATTTCAGTCATTTGTTATCATGAACATGACAAAAGTACAATGTAATTTGTAATTTGCACAATGTAATTTGTTAATATACCCACTCAACAAAAGTTGGAACTGAGGCACGACTTCCATTGTGTTTTATCACCCTTCTGTTAAATGAGGCTGTTTAATTGTTTAGGAACTGTGGAGACTAACTGTAGTAGTTTTGCAATAGCAAATTTTATCAGTTCCCTAAAACATATTATGACTGTTTTTGAGACATAACTTCACACTAATGTCATAGGAACCCTGGCAGGAAAAAGGTATACAATAAATGTTTTGTCCAAATACAAACCCCATTTTCAGAAAAGTATAATATTTAAATTTTATTCAAAATGCATTAAAAACAAAATATACAAAAACACTCTGATGTCAAATAAATACTGAATACACCCATATTAGACAAGCTCTTTCTCAGCAGAGGTGTGTTAGGGGTGTGACTGTATGTTCTGATGTTATTATGTGAAGAGCGATGAACCTCATGTGGAACCACTCATGACCAAGTCGTTAGTGAATTAGCAATATGCTATCATGCTAAGCTTAGCTGAAGCTCCTTATAATGTAGTTGGTAGAGAGCTCCCTAGCTGTAGCTGCTGCCTTTCGCTGGTGTAAGGAGGCAGTTCATTTGGAAGGGGGCGGAGCTTAATCGCTGCACACAGCATAAGAGCTGCTCCTCAGGGCTGAAGCTGATTAGAGCTGATGGCCTTTGTTGTTTCTAGCTCCACATAAACAATATGACCTCTGACCCCATCTGGTCACTTTTCCGTGTGTGTGTGTGTGTGTGTGTGTGTGTGTGTGTGTGTGTGTGTGTGTGTGTGTTTCAGCTTTTTGAGGGGATGAAGGCCTTCAGGGGCGCAGATAATCATATCCGTCTCTTTAGGCCAATGCTAAATATGGAGCGAATGTATCGCAGTGCAGACCGGTGCTGCCTCCCTGTGAGTACCAGAACACACACCTATATAGGAGCTGAGAGTAAGTTCTAGGATGTAAATCTGATGTAAATATAGAAACTACCTTATTTCCATGTGGATCTTCTGGCCAACCCTCTCACAGCCCCCCTGGTGATCCAGGTCCTGCTCCGTCAGTGCTTTAGACACACAGTTGCTATGGATTGTGTGGACAATGCTTTCCCCTCTGCTCCTCAGGTGTTTGATAAGCAGGAGTTGCTGGAGTGCATCAAAAAGCTGATTGAAGTTGACCAGGAGTGGGTCCCTTACTCCTCAAATGCCAGTCTCTACATTCGTCCTACGTTCATTGGGATGGAGGTGAGCAAGTGTTCTGTGTGTGTTAAACTCTGAACCCGCAGCAGTTCTACTTGATGATACAGAGGGTCTTAGACTTACGACACACTCAACTTACCATGATTTGTGGGTACGACGCTGCCCCACACCCAGTTTTTTATGGTGTGAAAGTAAATCTATTAAAACGCTCAGAAAAGGCTAAACAGAGTGTCTCCCTCTGGTGGTCCCTGTTCAGATCAGTGCGTGTGTGTGTGTGTGTGTGTGTGGGGTAAACTCTCTGATCTGACCTCTCCAGCCATCCCTGGGTGTGTCCCGGTCCGGCCAGGCCCTGCTGTACGTCATCGTGGGGCCAGTGGGGCCGTACTTCGCTACTGGAACGTTCAACCCTGTGTCCCTGCTGGCAGACCCGCGCTACGTCCGAGCCTGCAGAGGTGGTGTCGGGGCCTACAAGATTGGAGGGTGAGTAATGGCCGCACACCCACACAATCAAGCATAAATACTAGGCTGGCTACCAAGGATTCCTGGATGTGTGGTTTCTGACACTGGGCGACACACCAGGGTTAGGGGTCAGGGTGGGTGTGGCTATGATCACGTGATATAACGTACTTCAGTGCATGTACAGTGTCAGAAATGAAGCGCCTACTCAATCGGCATGTTTTACCACTCAGTTCAACTAAGGTTCTCAGAGACACACACACACACACACACAGTCTGAGCCTCAGCATCGGTGTTCCACTGCACTTTGTTTAACACACACTTGTGTAATATCTCTCTCTCTCTTTCTGTCTCTCTCTCTCTCTCTCTCTCTCTCTGTATGTGTGTATTTGTTTCAGTAATTACGGGCCTACTATATCGATCCAGACAGAGGCACAGAAGCAGGGCTGTCAGCAGGTGCTGTGGCTCTATGGGGAAGACGAAGAGATCACTGAGGTCGGCACCATGAACCTCTTCATCTTCTGGACCACGGAGAAAGGAGGTGGGTGAAGCTGTTCATGGCTTCTCTCCACAATTAATACTATCATACAGTTAATACTGTCAAAGTAAAAACCACACACTGCAGATTCATACTGGATTAAAATCACCCTACAGTTATTACTATCAGACTAAAAACCACACACTGCAGATTCATACTAGATTAAAATCACCCTACATTACTATCAGACTAAAAAACACACACTGCAGATTCATACTGGATTAAAATCACCCTACAAATCACCCTACATTACTATCAGTGTAAAAACCACACACTGCAGATTCATACTGGATTAAAATCACCCTACAGTTATTACTATCAGACTAAAAACCCACACACTGCAGATTCATACTGGATTAAAATCACCCTACAGTTATTACTATCAGACTAAAAAAACACACTGCAGATTCATACTGGATTAAAATCACCCTACAGTTAATACTGTCAGACTAAAAACCACACACTACAGATTCATACTGGATTTAAATCACCCTACAGTTATTACTATCAGACTAAAAACCACACACTGCAGATTCATACTGGATTAAAATCACCCTACAGTTATTACTATCAGACTAAAAAAACACACTGCAGATTCATACTGGATTAAAATCACCCTACAGTTAATACTGTCAGACTAAAAACCACACACTACAGATTCATACTGGGTTTAAATCACCCTACAGTTATTACTATCAGACTAAAAACCACACACTGCAGATTCATACTGGATTAGAATCACCCTACACTTATTACTATCAGACTAAAAAACACACTGCAGATTCATACTGGATTAAAATCACCCTACAGTTAATACTGTCAGACTAAAAACCGCACACTACAGATTCATACTGGATTTAAATCACCCTACAGTTATTACTATCAGACTAAAAACCACACACTGCAGATTCATACTGGATTAAAATCACTGTACAAGTATTACCACCAGACTGTAACTCACGCACACACACATACACAGAGCAGATTCATACGGGATTAAAATCACTCAAATTATCACTGTTAGACTGTAAAAACTGCACACACTGCAGATTCATACTGGATTATAGTCACTGCTCCTCTCAATTAATATCGGAGATAAAAGGCCCTCCCAGCTGTCTGTCTGTGTCTGTATGTCTGAATGCGTTTCTCTTTAATGTGTGTGTCTGTAGAGCGAGAGCTGGTTACTCCTCCACTAGACGGCATCATTCTCCCAGGAGTGACCAGGCAGTCTCTGCTGGACCTGGCCAGAGAATGGGTGAGTGAGAGGAGAAAAGAGGAAGCAAGAGGATGAAGTAGGACGTGAACAAGGGAAGCGAGAGCTGTGGTGTGGATCCAGACCCTCTGAACAGACACATTAGTGTTCTCCTGACACGGGAACTGACAGCGTCCTGTTCTGCTGTTTCAATACATTTCATTTTGGAGGTGTTTTACCAGTATTTCTGAATTTTTTCATAACTGAGTGGTAAACACATATATCCTGAGTGAAAATGGAACCTGACGTCACATTAACAGTGTCAGCATCTTCATCACCATTTCATGTGTGAGGGAGCTTTTAGAGGAACCAGACGTCTGGTTCCATTCACCACCACTGTGAGCCGTTCTGAATTTTATGTACGGTGCCAAACATTTCAGACATTCTCCTGTTGAGAAATGTAAGCAAAAAAAGAAAAAGACATTTACACAATTTTACACGCAGCTCAAGCGTAGCCAATCACCCTGGTCATGTAAATCTTGCTTTAGGTCAGAACTGGTGCTTTAAGTTTACAGTTTACACACACAGTGAATTGTCACCTACATTTTATCTGAAAATACTCCGTTATCTTTCTATCCCGTGTGTGTGTGTGTGTGTGTGTTTTTTTTGCAGGGTGAGTTTAAGGTGACTGAGCGGTCTGTGGGTATGTCCGAGTTGCTGAGTGCTCTGAAAGGGGGCCGGGTGCGTGAAGTGTTTGGAGCAGGAACCGCCTGCGTGGTGTGTCCCGTTGGCAGTCTGCTCTACAATGGACAGGTAAACACTCACCAGGAGGAAACGCTCGCTCGCCCATCCCTCTTAGTGGAGTTTTAGCTAGTGGGTGGGACTGGAGACAACTAAACTGGACTGAAAATCAGGAAAGTCTAAATAGACAATATGTTTTTTTTTTCCTTAAGAAGATTACATACAGGGTTTCTGGAACGGTGTATACTTTTTCAATATTCTGATGGGACGGTGTATACTTTTTCAGTATTCTGATGGGACGGTGTATACTGGTTCAGTATTCTGATGGGACGGTGTATACTGGTTCAGTATTCTGATGGGATGGTGTATACTGGTTCAGTATTCTGATGGGATGGTGTATACTGGTTCAGTATTC
>JBBIGC010045972.1:0-11595 GCA_037576955.1 Lepidarchus adonis | reverse complement strand
GAGAGAGAGAGAGAGAGAGAGAGAGAGAGAGAGAGAGAGAGAGAGAGAGAGAGAGAGAGACAGAGAAGAACACTGTGGCCATTGTCCTTCTGCCCTGGTTTAACATTTTAATGAAGAAGAAGCAGATTGCAACCTGGCATCCTCAACACAACTACTGCTGCCCAGACAATGCTCTTACAACACAAAACACACTCGGTCTCGCTAGCACAAAGACTTTCATATGCAAAGTCGCTTATACAACCCTGTTCCCAAAGAAGTTGGGATACTGTGTAAACTGTATAAAAAGAGTACATATATATTAGCTCATTTTGAGATAGATGCCAGCAACACAGCTACTGAATTTCAGTGTTGCTACTTTTATAATGAAGAATTTACATGTAGATGGATGATCGACATCAATGCACTGCCGTACCCTCACCCACCCATTTTTTATGGTGTGAAAATCAGCGTAAAAGTTAACATAATAAAACACTCAGAAAAAGGTTAAACAAGAACTCAGGTGGGTGAGTGTCTGCCTCTTTTGAACTGACAGAGGAATGGCCCCAAGGACTACATACGTAGACGCTTACGGAAGGGGGTTTCGACGTATGTCAAAATTCGACTTACGACTCACGCTGAGGAACAGAACCCATTGTAAGTCGAGATGCCCATGTGCTTAATATCAGTGATCATCAAAATCACTGATAATTGGCAAAATGCTCAATTAGTCTCCTTAATTCCCAAATAATTTGTGTTAAAAGAATAGATGATTCAACCCAGTGGTAATCATGCCCCATCCAAAATCTGCTGTTAGGATCAAATTTACATGAAACAACCACGTTCAAGAGTTCTGTAGTCTTATGTGTTCACTCTAGCTTGTTGACACCATCATGTCTGTACTACCTCCTGTCTCTCCTACTTTTAGCTGTGCTGTCATATAGAGCTCCTGCATGCACTCAGACCACAATATCTGCCATGCTTCACCTGCAACACTGAGCATATCTAAGAGTCTCTATCTCTCCCCCTCCCTCTCTCTCTCTCCCTCTGTCTCTCTCTCTCACTCTGGGTCTGCTGAGCTACTCTGAGGTACCAGTGATCCTTTCTTGTTCTGCTGCTTGGACCATGCTGATGCAGACCAATCCTGATCTGCTGGAACCCACTCACTCCTACTAAAGATAGCAAATATGGACAGAACCATGCACCACTTACCTGATCTTAACTCAGAGGCCCATCTGTACACAAGGAACTGCAGACGCATCTTTAAACTGAAGTCATTATTAGTCTTATTTTTTATTTCTTTATATTTTCTGTCTGTTATCACTCTACAGTGTCGATCAGAGGAGGATGGGTTCCCCTTCTGAGCCTTGGTTTCATCCCAAGGATTCTTCCTACAGTTTAGGGAGTTGCTCCTTGCCTATGTTGACTTTGGCTTATTAGGGGCTCAGACCCGGATTCTGTAAAGCTGATTTGTGACAACATCAGTTGTAAAAATTGCTATACAAATAAAAAGGACTTGAATTAACTTTGCAGGGCTCCAGACTTACAGTGGAGGAAATAATTATTTGACCCCTCACTGAGTTTCCCCCATCTTCCATGACCTTAATGCGCATCTTCTTGAGCCACTCTTTTGTTGCCTTGGCTGTATGCTTTGGGTCATTGTTGTGCTGGAAGACCATTCCTTGACCCATTTTCAGTGTCCTGTCAGAAGAAAGAAGGTTGTCACTCAAGATTTTACAGCATGTGGTCCCGTCCAACCTACTGTTGATGCGGTTAAGTTGTCCTGTGCCCTTAGCAGAGAAACTCTACCAAAGCATAATGTTTCCACCTCCATGCTTGACAGTGGAGATGGTGTTCTTGGATTAGTAGTCAGCATTTGCCTTCCTCCAAACATGAAGATTTGTGTTAAGGCCAAAGAGCTCAATTTTGGTCTAACCTGACTGCTGAACCCTTTCCCAAGCACTCTCTAAATCATTCAGGTTTTCATTGGCAAACATCTAACGGGTCTTCACACGTTTCTCCATGAGCAGGAGGACACTGCAGGATTTTATTCCATTACTTTGTAGTGTGTTACCAATGGTTTTCTTGGTGACTGTGGCCCCAGCTGCTTTGAGATCATTAACAAGCTCACACCGTGTAGTTCTAGGCTGATCTCTCACTTTTCTCATGATCTTCCTCACCCCACAATGTGATATCTTGCGTGGAGCCTCAGACCGAGGTCTATTCATGGTCATTTTGTGTTCCATTTTCAAACAATTGCACCAACACCAGCTTCTTGTTTATGGTTTTGTTGTCCATTTCAGGCTTGCAGAGCTACAATCTTGTCCCTGTGATCCTTAGACAGCACTTTGTTCTTGCCCATAGTGGAGAGGGCGGAGTCTGATTGATTGAGTGGAAATAGGCGTCTTTAATGTGGGTGATGAGTTGAAATTAGGAGACTCTAACAGGTCTGTGGGAGCCAGATCAAATACTTATTTCACTCAATGAAATACAATATATAATGTGATTTTCTGTATTTTCTTTCTGATGTTCTCTCTCTTGATGCTAAAATAATTCTACCATTAAATTTATAGACATTTAGTTTCTTTGTCAGTGGGCAAACTTACAAAATTAGCGAGGGGTCAAATAATTATTTCCACTGTACTTTCGTAATGGTTGCACTGATGGTCACAAACACTTTTTATAGCATGGCATTAGCACTGTATTAATTACCATATACTGTGTGTATATAGACAAACTCCATTTACAAATACTCCCAATCAAGATGGGGGAAGAGTTTTTGTGTTTCAGATTATGCATCTGTCTCTGTGAGTTTTGTGTTTCATACTGTTATTGTGGAACTTCAATGTTTCAAGCTTAAACTTTGTTGAACCAGTTACAAGTTACCTGCAATGGACAGACCAGTGTGCCTTCAATACAAAAAGGCATAGCATTCTCATTGCTCCACAACCACAGGTATTGCATTAGCCATTGTGGTTGAAAGTAATACTTTTATTCTTTACTGGCTGATTTGGTTTTTCCCTGCATGCACCTGCACAGTTCACAATGGCAAGGTCCTAACCACTACATCACCACAGAAAATGAGGGACTGCCTACTCACAGTAGCTGTGATATCTACAGTGCCTTCCATAATGTTTGGGTCAAAGACACATGTACCCTTCTCCTCCACAGTGTAAAATCCAAACAATTTAGATGTGATTAAAATGCACATTGCAAACTTTAATTTAAAGTTACTTACATACATTTCCCCCTTCATTTCAGGGCACTGTACATATCTATGTTGGTCATAGTGAAATGTTTCATCATGTGGAACTGGATTCAGCTGCTGTTATTGCTGGATAAACTACAACTGTACAGTATATGTGTATGTGCAAACATTCAGGGCATCAAATAATACAAAGAAATCTACATCAGCATTAAGAAATCATATTATCAAAAGAGAATAATGTGTAGAACAGGCCTATTCAAACAAGATAGTTTTAAATGGTTAATAAACCAGCGCTTGCTGGGTTCTGGCATGTTGGCTCTATTTTCAGTGCTTACGATGGGTGGGAACTGTATCTTTGCCACAGAAGCTTATGTAAAGCCTGTCAAATCTCAGGAAACAGCCTCAGGTATCATCCTCCAGTGTCCTCTCAGAATGAACAGCAGGTGTGAAGTTTAAGTTGATTGGACCACAGCCTGCGAGATGAAACACTCAACTCTATAAAGCAAGGATGGGCATGTCCAGTCCTGGAGCACTGCAGCACTACACAATTTAGTGGCTTACTGTCCTAACACATCTAATTTCACCCATTAGATAATTATCTTGCCCTTGGTGAGAATTAATTTTGTGTATTAAATACTAAAATGTGCAATGCTGTAAGACATATTTGAAAAGTTTAAATCAAGAGATGAGCTGTTATTTCGAAAAGCAAAAGGCTAGGATTCTGTTTAGTGGTTTTCCTAATTGAGCCCACTCCATTGTAATGATTATGTAATAATTAATGTCTACCTCATGTGTGCTAATTTTGTTGTAGACTAACTGTTTTACTGGGTACATTAGTTAAAGGCTAACAATGATTACGATACAGAGCTCATTTACAAGTTTGCTGTTTGAGGAAACCTGAGATAAAGCTCTCATAAAAAAGAAGGGGGATAAAGTAATCCATCAGAAGTACTTGATTGTTACAGGGCAGGTAATGTGTGGTAAGCGACGATTGTAGGCTGTATCTTTAGAATGGATCAGTGACCAGTGCTCTGGCTCTGAGCAAAGTTTCATAGGCAGCAAGTGAATGATAACATTCTTTTTTTTGTCAAACTATGAAGAGGCAACCTATCAAGTTCTTCTTTGGGCTGTCTGCTGGTGTATGAGTGAGCTGCTTAAAAGTACAGTAAACTGTCCATAAAGAATAGTAAGCAACCAGTAAATATGCATTCAGTAGTATAGTATGTGCAGTACAGAGCAGCTATATTTACAATTGGCGACCTTTTATGTGAACAGTGTCTCCACTTCCATATTTGTCATTTCAAATGAAAAGCCCTAATTGTTTTTAAGATTTTGCCATGTCAGGCCACCACAGAGAAATGTTACCAGCAGAAACACTAAATGAATTCCATCATTTTAGTTAACTGCTAGTGTGTTTTTATTTAATGCTGGTATATACCCAGTGACCCAGTTCCCTTATTTTGGCCCTAACCCTAGTTTTGGAGTGCTCATGATTGGGTATTGGCATTTCAGAATGGAACCACAAGGGTTTAAAATCTTTACCTACGACATACAACACCTCTTGTTACAGTATGTCATCAGTTTGAAGTTAGAACATGGTTAGGAGAATGATTAGAGAATGTGTAAATGAGCAAACAAACAAGTCAGATCACTTACTCCCACACATTTGTCAGCTAGTCGTCTGATTTGCTCAGGAGTCCCTGGAATGTCATAGAATGATTCTAGTATTGCAATACTTTGTTTCCTGTTCTTGAATATGACTAAGATCATGTCACCTCATGCTATCAGTCTATCAAAAACACAATGTGAAAGAAAAACATGTTACATGGTTGTTTTCTTGCTGTGGAATGTAGAGGCTAAGAGCTTAACTGACTGGGTGCTTCATTCAAATGTGAAAAACACAGTACCTTTTCTCCATGGGTCTTTTAACGGGGAAAGTTCATCACCACGCTGATGTGCATGTAGACTTTAGGAGACGTGTCCTCTCTGAGTCCTGGCAGCTCTAAGACACTCAGCGTCACTGGTTTAGTGGCAAAAGAGTATTCTTTGTTGTATGTACCTTGCAAGGAAGAGTAATTGTGTCATTTCTCCCCCCTAACATGAACCGGCTCTCTGTGCTGTTCTGAAAAGTTATGGCTAACATTGCTACAGTGTAGTAGGCTAGCAGATGCATAGGCTACTTAGCAAGACTGGCTACTTAAGAAAGTATACAACATCTTCACAAACGTACCCTCAAACAGTTTCAGCGACTGATATAGTTTAAAATGCAGGGTTTATCTGATGAAACTTGACAATGTTATGTTAATCATGTCATGGTAGAAAACTTGTATCTCAATATATGTAGGCTACGTAGCCTACTGGTATTTCTGCTGGAACTGAGCCGACCGGAGTCGAACCGAGCCTTACTGAGCCAAAATGAGTCGCGGTAAATCAAATCGAGCAGACCAGATTAATTCATCATTCACGTTCAATTTTTTGTCATCTTCCACTCGTTCACTAGCCCTCATGTATTACCCATAGACTGTGTTTTACAATAGACCAAGCCCACACTTTTCCAGAAGATTTATTATTTATAAAACTGAGCGAATTGTGAAGGAATTTTAATAAAAGGCCTGATAAAACCATTGCTACAAAGGACCTTAATAAACCTGTCTCACCTGCAGCAGGTGCTGTAGAAGAATGCACTAGTAGAGGGAGCACAGGTGTATTGGGTGGAGTAGCTACTAAGATGTGTATATATACTATACTAAACTGTGTCTACTACATGGTTGAGGCTGAATAGGCAGCCTGGTATACTTCACAGACAAGCTTCATGCTTAAAAGTCCGTGCTGTATTTCCCAAACTATAGACCACAGCTTATACATTGATTTTACAAACCTGGTATTGGGTGCAGCTTGCTTAAATGGGACAACCTATCAAAAAACATGAAAACACATCCGCTAAAAGTATAATTCAGTGCACAAAAAGACGACATTCTCAAATAACCACCGTTTTCCCCCAAAAATAGGCCACTAGTGCTGAAACAGCTTTTACATTGATTTTGCAAACCTGGTATTGGATTTGGCTTGCCTGCCTAAAAACATGAAAACACATTCACTAAAAGTATAATTTAGTGCACAAAAATATGACATCTCCAAATGATTAAGTGAATTTAAATGTACTGTTTACTGCAGCAATGAAGAGTTCAAGCAAAGCAAAGATGGATCAGTGACATGTCAGTATAAAATGCGGAACATGGAAAGCAACATAATTTACTTCCACTTTCCTTTGGAAACCAGAAACAAACATGTTGTTTGCTGGAACTAGTATCGATTAGCAGTTAGCATAGCCATAATGGCACCAAAATACACAGACTCTCTGTGTATTGTAAAATAGAAGTAGTTGATCTTGTCTAAATGCAGCATATGATTAGCTTTACTGAGTATAACCTCACAATCTGATATTCTGGCGAATTTGATCAATGAATTCAAAGGTAAATAAGAAAACATTTCTTTGAACCTGGAACACGACTCTGCACTGCTCCTTCACCTTATGCTACGACGCACCTCTGTGCATACGATGGGTGAAGAAGTGCTCTCACTTAAACAGCGCTGGCGTATCCAAACTTTGTCATCCCTTAGCTAAGTAAGTAAGCACGTAAGTAAGTAAAAGTTTATTTATATAGCACTTTTCTAAGCCAACAGCTACAAAGTGCTTTACAAAAGAAATAACATAAAACACACATCAATAACAACACAACAATAAACATACAACACTATTTCCCAGTGTTTCATTAATTCGTAAAAGCTAAGGAATAAAAATACAATTAGCTACATTACATTACATCCTAGTATATAATACAAGCTGGATAAAAGGAACAGAAGTGTATTGCTGGCTGGGAAAAGATTAATTTTTAATTTTAGTTTGAATGTGAATAAAATTAGCAACACCGAAATGTAAAAATGATTAGACCTTTCTTCAAATCAGATGTTGGACATCTTGGATATTGCATGGAGCTTAAATTCTGCAGTGTAATTCTTGCATTGTGGCATTGTTCCAAATGTTATTCATTTAATTGTCAAATATGGTGTAATGGAGTTGCAAATGTCTCCAATGCTGTTACTTCATCTACTTCAGGTCAGTAAATTCAGTAACGCTGTGGCTAATAACATTATTGTTGTTGAAATGCAACTTATCTTAGAGTTTTAAATCATTTTCTGAGCATTTTCTGCAGCTTCTACAATATGGCAGCCTATAATGAGGGTCAGACTATCACTGGGGAAATATGGTAATAAACATGTTCACCTGATCTTGCAATGATTCAAACTGAAATTATTTCCACATTATTTAAATATATTACATAAACACAACCCTGTCTTTCACTTTACTTACATTTTGCTGTATCTGTGATGATGTGACATATTGAAGCCATGTGGAAGTCTGTATAGTAGTATGAGTAGTATTAGTAATAATGTAAAAAAAAAGAAGTAAAGAACAAAAGTAAAAGTGATAAACTGTAAAGTAAAAAAGGCAAATTAATAAAAGTATTGTTTTATGTCGGTAACGTGCAGATGGGTTAGCGGCTTTATAGCCTATAGGGTTACCCAGCAAGAGCAAGGGAAATACTATTAGCTTCACACAAGCATACTCATGCAAAGCACAGACAGAGAAAAGCCCTTTGAGACTGGTTAAAGATCAGTGGTGTGTGTGTGTGTGTGTGTGTGTGTGTTGCAATAGTCTGACACACTGCCTGATATCTTCTCCAGCTGTCTGAGCTAGCCAGGGGGTGGTGGGATATGCTCATTTAAACTGCATTCCTTCAATTTCAGTGCTTCCTCCAGAGCACAACATACCCCCCCCCCCCCAAATAAATAAATAAATAAGTGAAATGATTGCATGTGTGTCTATATCCACATATGTTTGCTATGTTTATATGATAGAGCAAGATAGAGAGGAAGAGTAGGGAGAGAGTGAGCAAGACTGTATGTTTTTGCAGTTAAGTAGGAAACAGATGTTAATAGCATATGACAAATAGTTGGTGTTAAACATTAAAACTGAGTTTTTAATATGACAGCAATGAGAAATTTGAGTCAGAATGAGGTTTGTACAGAAGTATTTTATTTCTTCACTGAGTATTTCTTTAAGGCCAACAATTGAGCTTTTTGCATTAGTTTGCACAAACAGAACTTAAAATAGTACATTTACTTGAGCAATGAACATTTTTAGAACATCTTAAGTTGAGGACTTTTTAATCCACCACATTCCTTTAAATGTTATTGTTACTCATTATAAGAATGTGGCTTTAAAAGCAGCAGACAATTTTTCTTAAATGTGAGAGGCCATGCTGTATTAATCACAGGAGAAAACCCAATCACAGTGATCTACTCTTACACTCCCACTCAAGTTGGAAGTGGGGGCTGCAACCATTGAACTTGACGGTGGCAATGATAGCTACTCCTACAGCAGAGAATGATGCTAAAGGTTAAGATAGCAGTTCCTCACTAGAGCACCCATGGCCTTATCTGAAGATGATAAAGTTTATGGTGGAGGTTCTTCACCAGAATACCCATCGACATATATGAAGGCCATGGAGGTCATGAGATTTTAGAAATTTGTATCATTATACATGTTTGCACTGTTAACTGTACACAGACTTCATCAATGTCAAAGTTATTTCACTCAATGAAATAAGAATAGATTTTATATAATGTGATTTTCTGAATTTTCTTTTTGATATTCTATCTCTCACTATTAACACAAATTTACCATTGAAATTAGTTCATTTCTTTGTCAGTGGGTAAACTTACAAAATCCGTGAGCCATAAAATACTTATTTCCTCCACTGTATGATAACACTACCATTAAACATTGTGAGGCTGTCTGTACTTGTCATAGTTTTATAATGACTTTTATTCAAATGCAGGCCAAGTTTTCACATTGGGACTGATGTCTCAGCTGGTTCCTGTACATGCTCACGTTCATGTTTTTGCCTCATTTTTTCATAGGTAGCTGTGATATAGTCATATAGTCATATTCGCTGCAGTAGAAATGAGAGTAACTTGCAAATTGGGAGTAATATGTTTGTGAACGTGTGATGAATGTGGTGACAGAGGCAGGCCACAACTGAGAAGCATCTGAGAACCTCTTTGTTTGGGAATAAACTGGGCCATGGCACTGGGTCCAGTGGAAATCCAGTGCTGGTGCAAACTAATAGTTATCTAGCAAAAATGCTTACTGGCCAAAGTCCTTATTTGTTTATATTTCTTTAATCTTGTTAAATAAACACAGTACTAGTAACTAGGCATATGAGGGCAGCAGATTAATATAGGTTACATAAGACTTTGGAGGTGAGGTGGTGACAAGGGTAAGCAAGCTTTATGCAATACTTTGCAATAATATAAAGTGTAATTATCTTAAAATATTCAGTCTTTTATAGAGGAAGCATGTATGTCAGCCAATAATACCAACAACAACAATACTACTACTACTACTACTACTACTACTACTACTACTACTACTACTACTATTACTACTACTACTACTACTACTACTACTACTACTAATAATAATAATAATGATAATAATTGTCAGGTTCGTCCATGTCACGTGTTTCAGTTCACCTGGTCCTTGTTCTGTGTCCCCTTCCTCACAGGTGTTCCAGCTTGTATCCTTAAATATATGTCCCATTGTCTCAGTTCCATGTGTCGTTTGATGTTGGTTTATACCACTGTACGTGCGTGTACGTGTCATTAAAACCTTTGTTTTGCACTCATTCTGTGGACCTGCGTTTAACAGCTACCATTCACACACTTCGTTACAACAATAATAATAATAATAATAAGTTGTATTATAAATACATTATACATAATGCCCGTTTGTTTTTATGTTGTATGTCCACAAGCTTGTAGCATTTACGCAAATTCCAAATCCTTAAAACTCTACAGGTTCTACAAGCATGTCAGTATCTATACTTTGACTCAGATACTGGAACTGTGTGCTTTGTCCATCTCTGTTCATTTATAGTGCACATGTTCTGCAGAGATGGCAATGTATTTATGAGAAACACTCATGCTCATATTGCTGACAAACTTTCAGGCTCTTTTCTTCTTTGCAAGACAACGGACCACTATCCACCACCCCCCCCCCAACCCCCCCGCCACCCCCTGACATCCAATTAAGATTTCTGAAATCCTCGCAAAACTCATGTTACAGCCAGTCGGCAAGAGCTTGTGTTTCAAAACAGACTGCAAGGGAGGGAACGCTGGATGTGATGTATTTGAGGCTGAGTAACTAAAGACACCATGGCCTGCACCCCTCCTGAAAGAGGAAGAACATTTCTGCCTAGTCATGCTCCACTTTCTGAGGCAGAATAAAGGCGAAGAGGGTGCAACACTCACTGTACCATTCAGAAGTTCAAAAGTTCAGAATCACTTGCCATAGCATTTATTCAAATGATTTTCCTTCAGAGATTACCTGAGTAATGTAGGGTTGACTATTGGGGACTCTGTAAACACAAAGCAAAACATCAAAGCGCAATGAGATTTTATGCATCACTTGGTACAACTGGAAACTCTTATTGTTATTTGACCAACTGTATAGGGCTAGTTTGTGACTTGAGGGTTCAGTCCCCAGGACTGTAAGGAAAAATTTGGGTGGGGTAGAGTGAGTGAGATTTCCCCCTTCCCATGTCTATGGTTGAATTGCATTTGGGTAAGACACCTAACCCCATAGTACAACACCCCCCCACCCCCACCCCCCACGATCAATTAATTAATTTGTACAATTATATCTATCACTGCATTCATTTCAGCTGCATACATTTTAGCTGGTGTGACTGTGTTTCACACTCACATTCAAGAATTTCACATTCAGTTTCACAGCAGCAGTTTCAGGCCAGTGGTCATAAAGACAGCACAAGTCTAATGCCACAAATGTACTAGAAACTGACCTAAAACAATTGGAAAAGTTGATTAGCCAACCAGTTGCTAAGATAAGTGGTTGCAAATGCTGAATGCCTCTAGTCTGAAACTGCTGTTACACATTTGAGCATCATTTGCACTGACGCAACCAAAACTATACACTAGTGTTTTGCTGTGCACTGTTGTTGTCGCATGCATTGTTAGGGAAGAATGCATTAGCAGTCATGAATGTCTAACCACACAGTTATTAGACACTAAATATAAAGTGAGACTGAAAGTGGCTAATCCTAATCCTAACCCTAACCTTGACCCCAGCAACCAAAGAGAAATGGTTTTATCCTTTCAAGGTGAAGGCGAAGCTCAATACATGTCCCAGTGCTTTAAAGGACACACATGACTCTTGACTCCCATTAGAAAATATAAAGCAACCATATCCTGGCAATCGTGTGGTGGTGGGGGGGGGGGGGGGGGGGGGGGGGGGGGGGGGGGGGGGGGGGGGGGGGGGGGGGGGG
>JBBIGC010045951.1:0-11595 GCA_037576955.1 Lepidarchus adonis | reverse complement strand
ACAATATACTACCTTTGGGTAAGTAGGGGAAAAAACCCCTTTTGTGTTTGTGTGTGTGTGTGTGTGTGTGTGTGTGTGTGTGTGTGTGTGTGTGTGCCCGCGTGCGTGCGTGCGTGTGCGTGTGCGTGTGTGTACTGAAATTAAAAAATATTGAAAGTAATGAAAATTATCAATGAGAGAGAGAGGGAGAGAGAGAGAGAGATTGACTTAGCTTCACTGACACGATTGCGGAAAACCCTGTGTATGTACGTAGAGCTGCTTTGAAAAGACACACTGCCCTCTAGCGGAAATAATTATACACTGCACTGTCTGTTAGGAAAAGTCTCATTAAAGTGCTACATTAGAAGGATACTGGTAGAAAACAGGTGTCAAGGCGAATCTGCCAGTTTTCTGAAGAATGAAAAATAATGCTAATCCAAATCAAATATGTTATATCTTTAATAATTATTTTAAAAACCATGTATGTCCACTTTAAGTTAAAGAGTGTAGTCAGCTCTTGTGAATGAATCCATTAAAGATTTTCAGTAAATATAATCATTAAAAATTCTCAGATGGCATTATGGGCTTATGGTAGGTGCAGGTGTCACTGTTTTTAGTTGCCTATCCCTGGCTGGAACTTTTTGCAGAAACTTCTATATTTTTGACTGTGTTTTTACTGTGATTTTATAACAGACAGGAAAGAAAGACTAAATCAACATAGAAGCAGGCTGATTCATAACACTCTTCTCCTATTACTAACTGCATGCTTTTATAATTTTAGAAATGATATGCAGTATCCCAGAAATCTGTTTGATTTTTACTGTGAACATAACTGTATGTAGTGTACTGCTAATTGTATGATATATAGTCTATAACATATTGCATATTGGCCTAGTGGTTAGGACTTTGTCCTTGGGAACTAAAGGTCCCAGGCACCACTGAGGTAACCCTTGGGCAAAGCACCGTCCCCACTTCACTGCTCCTGTTGATAGCTGTCAGCTGCTCCATGTGTGGTGGGTTAAATGCTGAGGACGCATTTCGTTGTGGTGCACTGTGTGCTGTTGTGTGTTTATAATGACAAAGAATCATTTTCAAAAATAATAATTACATACAAAGCAGATACAAAGATAAAATATGGCCTCACAATCATCTGTGATTTTAAATGATACAGATGATGTTTCATTATTACATCACTTCAGAAAATGCCATGACAGTTTGTTGTATTAAAAATGGAAAAGGTTCTGCCTTGTTTGAGCTTTTTAGTTTGACCTTAGTTCTAAAAATAAGATATACAATAAGAAATGTATTTGAACACACACACAGTATATATGCATACTGTAAAAAACGACACTGCAAAAAATTAAAACAAAAGGAAGACAATGTTATGAAAGACCAATGAATACAAGTGCTTCCCTAAATAAACCTCAGCCTGAGGGACTCAGTCAGGATAGATTCAATGAACCAAAACACACAATACAATGCCAGACAAAACAGAAATACAACAAAAAGAGAAAACAAACAATTCCATAAAAACAAATAAAGGAGACAAAACAGCAGTGATGTAGTCAAAAAATACACAAAAAATACACCACAGTTCAAACCAATTTCAAATCTTGCTCTGAGGGTGATACCTCGGGTACAGTACAGCAGCTGAAAATGCTCTCTCACACTTCTACAGAGAAATACATCATGAAGTTCAGGGTCCTTATGTACAGGAAAACTAAATGAGAACTAAAGTGTAAATGAGGCTGCGTCCCTACGATGGCCTAGAAGAAAAAGTCTACTGATGCAATTGATTTTGAGAGTAAAGTTCAGAGTGGTCCAAAAGTTAGGCCAGACCTACTATACTCAATCATTAAGACTGTGTGTTTTCTTCAGATAACGAGTGTGTTTCTTTTCCACACAAAATCAAGTAGAATTTTAGTTTTGGTTTTATATGCATGATGATCAAGATATAAACAATACATTAACTTAAAAGTCTTTCAGCCTTTGAAAGCAGCACACTGCCTCTAAATGACAGATGTAGAAGCCATCAATTCAGCTTCTTTTGTCTTTACGTCCAGTAATGGGATTAATGTTGATAACTCATAACACACAGATTCACTGACCTGACTATAATTATCATTATATCAACCCTGATGGATCCTGCCACGTCAAATCAGAAAAAATCTCAAAGACATGAATTGTCTATGAACATAATTATCACCTTAAGTCATGGCCACCAAAATATGTTCCAATTATTTAGTCAGTTTTTTTAGGAAGTTATTTATTTTACTTTAATCTGTTAATACTAAGTTTAGTTTTTCAAATATTGTATTAAAGCAACACTGTGTGGCTCACACTGTGTCACAATATGTGCACTGATCGAGTTTTTGATTTTTTATTTATGAATTATAAATATATAAATTATAAACGTTTAGATGATGACATACCCAGGCATTTTGACTTTATTATAATCTAACTACAGATCATGTCTTTGTAATGAGCTTCAGTGTGCACCTGAGCAGATAAGTGGATGAATGAGGAAGAGGGGTGGACAGGAGATGGAGAAGAACACCAAGGAATTATTTTCCAAACCTTAATTTAACTTTAATCAAGTCTTTGCTCCACTACACTAGACACATCCTGAAATCACTGAACAAAGCCTGTTTCCTGTAGAATTAAAGTAAAATTAAAACTGAACTGAAAAACAGCGTTACCTTGATTAAACAACAAAGCAAAATGTTAGAAACGAATGGATTACAAGTTCTACACAAGCGATACCAACTGTGCCCACAAGGGGGCCACACAGTTTTATTAAACGAAGAGTGGGAGCAGATCAGTTTCGGTTTCCTCCCTCAGAACGTACGGACATACGCACACACGCACACACACAGCTAAAGTAAGCGCTAGCTTCTTCCCCTCGGATATTTTTTTAATAAATATCGTTGAAAGTTGTTTCTTTGTTGTATAGACAGGGCAAGTAGATAGAAAGTGCATAAAAGCGTCATATCTCCACTTCCCCGAGCTTCTTTAGAAAAAAAAAGTTACATCAACATCAACATTATCAGACTGCAGTGCCGCGTCTCCTCTCAGACCAAAACAAAGAGAATTTCACAAACTTGAACCAAGGTGAGTTTATTTTATAAGACTGTTTTGAAAGCAGGATAGCAAGATTACTCTGTTCACTGTCTTATGCTTCTTAACAGTTTTTGCCAACTGTCAGTCACTGCCTTCTACATAAGTCTTCATAAAAGGGGAATTCCACTGATTTTGGTGAATTTGCTAAATTCTCTCTGCTTCATACATAAACAAAGTCTTTCAAAAGGTTTGATATGAAATCTGCATTGTAGATAAACTTTTTCTTCACAACCGTGGCAGGAAAAACTATAGTCCAGACTGAACAGTGAACCTGCATCAATCTTCTCTGTTTAATATATTGTTGGTTATTGTAATATAGAGGCACATGAGGGTTTTTTTGGATATTGTTGGGTTTGCCAAGATAACGTATGTGTGCTTCATTGTTTCAGATTGTCAAACAAATTTTAATGAACCAAAGATAAGCTAAGTGAAAATACATTGCAATGTCATAAAGAGTTAATTTCGAGAACTCAATTAAATAATCCTAACGGTTCCACACAAAAGGTATTAAAGCCATGGCTACAGTTGTAACAGTAATTGTTATTGTATGTGTAACCAAATGAATCCTATTTCACTTTAGTTATTAATCATTTACAGTTGGTCCATAACTCTCTTCTGGATTTAATTACATTTTGGTGAAAATTAGATTCTGTCAACCAAGCACTTGTCACCTGCTAATTTTGGCAGCCACTTGAAACGATTTTTTTTCACTTGTTTGTATTTCATCATCTTTCTCATCTCTTACTGAATACTTTTTGCACCACTCTCTACAACACCCACAACACAACAGTGATTGACCTCCATGGGACCACTGTGGACCAGGCACATTAAATAAAGGTGCTACAGAGTGTTGTTTGAGATTTTAAGAACCATTAATTCACTGCTGAGCCATTTCTGTAAATGAGGTCTGTATGAAGAACCTTTAAAAGGTACAAAGGAACTTCACAAAATGTAAAAGTTCTTTACCAATTTTAAGGTTCTTCCATGAATCGTTACTTTTTGTTCTACACCATTTTAAACGTTCTTCAAAGCACTTTTGCGTTATGTTGACATTCCTTACATTTTTAAAAGGTGCTTTACAACTATTTTACACAACTCTTCCCCTCTTTTTACTGTGTTTCACAAAATGTTTTTACTTTTATAGAATTACTAAATTAAATCAGCTACTATTAAACTATTAAATCAGCACTTTGTCTCTCTTCTTTGTGTTTCAGTTTATTATCATTACTATGGCCTCCCAGTTTGAGATAAGTGAGGCAGAGATTAATGAGATGAGCAGTGTCGTAAAATCCCACGTGGCCACAGATGTTTTGGCCCAGGTGGAAGGCATGCTTGGGCAAATGTCTTCTGTGGTCCTCAATATTGCTGTTACTGGAGAGTCAGGTGCAGGCAAGTCTGCTTTCATTAATGCTTTCCGTGGTGTTGCTGATGATGCTCCTGGAGCAGCAGAGACAGGTATAACAGCAATTACTCAGGTGGCCATAGCTTATCCCCATCCAACAGCTCACAACGTCATGTTATGGGACCTGCCAGGAATCGGGACTCCCTCATTCCAGCCGGGAATCTACCTCGAGAATGTTGGTCTTCTGAAATATGACTTTTTCATCATTGTCACAGCTGATCGTTTTCAAGAGCGTCATTACACACTGGCCAAATGTATAAAGCAAGCTCAGAAGAAGTTCTATTTTATCAGGAATAAAGTGGACCGTGATTTGGAGGCAAATAGGAGGCGCAGAAGCTTCTCAGATGAAAAGGTTTTACACCTCCTGCGTGAAAACAGTGAGAAAAACCTCAGAATGGCTCAGGTGGAACAGCCATGCGTTTTCCTGCTCTCCTGCTTTCACCCACAGTGCTATGACTTTCCTGCCCTGCAGATGACCTTGCTGGAGGAGTTGGAGGAGCACAAGCAGCACACTCTGCTCTTGTCTTTGCCCAACCTCAGTGCATCATTAATACAAACCAAGAGGAGAGCACTAGCTGGAGCTGTGTGGAAGGAAGCTATGGTGGCATGCTTAAGCAGTGTAGGTGTGGGCAGCACATTACAGTCCATTATTTCCAAAATGATGCGCACACTGAGGTCTTATCAGCAGGTATTTTGTCTGGATGCTGAATCTTTACATCGATTAGCTGGCATTACCGGAATATCATCTGAGGTACAGTACTTTTTTATACTGTATGCTATTATATACTGTATATATTTTGTATACTTTTTTAAATAGTATACTTTTTTTAGCATATGTAAAATGTGTGTAAAATATGTAAAATGTACATTTCCCATTTGTGGGACAATAAAGGATTATTTTATCTTATAGCAAAGTCAAAATGGTTGGTATGCAGGTAGAGGAAATGCTACATATTACACAAATGACTTTGTTGCATTGCTTTCAGTGTGAGTCTCTCAGCACTAGGCACTTACTTTTAGCTGGAATACCTGCTCAGTGGCCACTTCAGTTCCCTGATATCCAACCACACCTTGGACAAGTTATGAGTAATCAGTCAGTCAGTCACGTTATGATCCACTGTGTTTTTAGTGCTACAATGTACAGTAAAGCAGCTTTGTAAAATAACCACATTGTACACTAACATAACGTGAGTTAAGGCCATATTAAATAATACAATTTAAAAAAAGAAATAGGGAAATCCATTTTAATGCCTTACAAGGCATTTGAGACGTTAATCATGAAATAATTATAACATCACTTCACTTAGAAATCAGATCACTCCCATCTTCCATAGAGTTTACTGCTACCTATATCTTATCATATCCCATACAAGAGACTCCTCATTTTCTTCAAAGCCCTCTAATCTCCTCTGGCACTAGGCTGCTTTGTCTCCCCAAATTCTACCTTAAGTCATTGGGAGACAGATCATTCAGTGTTCTTGCCCCTAACTCTAGAACTCTCTCCAAAAATATCTTAAAATTCTGACATTGAACCACAATAAAACAGTTTTGAATTGCTTCACAAAAATCCACATAAAGGATCAGACATTTATGCTGATTGAAAAGCTAAAATGTAAATATTTCGAGGCATTATGATTGATCCCTAATTAAAATATAAATGTACAATTGAAATATAACTGCAATTAAAAATATACATAGGATGTTGAATTTTACAATGATGTCTCTTTTTGTTATCAGTCCACAAGCATTAGTCATCTTTAACAGTTTAAGACGGGTGAAGTGCCCATCTCTAAATTCTGGAAAAGGATTTTTCATTTATGGGCTAAACATTAAAAACCCACTGAAACAAAAAATGAGAAAGAATGCTTTGTTGCCCCATTGCTATCTTAGTGATTTTGTCACTAGATTTCCAATACCCTTAAAGACTGTTTTGTTCTTCAAAATCGCTGGCAACCAATCCAGCCATTTTTGGACTAAGCTTAACTACTTTCCACAGAAGAGAGTTGTACTTTAGTCCCAGACCATAACTAGTTAAAGGTTTATGGTAATGGAAGGCAAGTGTCAGAAAAGATAAGAGTCAGAAAAGAAAATAATAAATATTATTATTTAAGCCAATTAGATTTGACTGTAAAAAATGTCTTATATGTACTTGTTACTAATGGTGATTAATCACTCAGTTTATAAATATAACTGATCAAAAAGTTTGGAACTAATTTGTAATGTGTTATTTTCACCATTGGCACACACATGTATTTAAAAACTATTAATATGTTCAGTTACACTAATTACACTTACTACTCCCCATATTCATCAATGAACTTTAGGCGCCCATGACTCCCCATTTTTATTGGAGCTTCCTTGGAATTGGTGTACATTCCATGTACTGTGTTGTATGACATGTCAAATGAATGCATAAATAAATGTAATTCATTTCTGTCCACACCTTTTTCTATAGGAGCTTCAGAGCGAGGTGACCTCCACCTTTGGTAAACTGCTGTCAGAAAAGACACTGGAAGACCTTCTATCTCATGGAGTATCAGCCCAGAAGCTCCTGGCTACACAGCTGGAAAGAAGAGTCCCAGTTCTGGGCACTGTCATTGCAGGTGGAGTTTCCTTTGTTGTCTGTTACTTCCTGCTGACCTCGGCCTTAAAGGGTCTGAGTGAAGATGGGGAAAGAGTGATGCAGAAAGTCTGTCTTGTAGCTGTTTCTAAACAAGTGTAAACCTGATGAAACTATTTGGATGACTTTGATCAATTCTGTCTTGTTTTGATATGTTCTGATGTAAATAAATGTTTATTTGAACATTAATAGTGTTTAAATTGTAAGTTGTGATTTTTGGTTTGTAGGTTTGATAATGACACAGACACAGAACCATTATCAAAATGGATAATTTAAGCAATACATAAAAATGTTAAAGTGTTAAAGAAAATTGAGGCACTATTATTTATATTAGGCTTATGTTATCTTACATTTGGTCTGATTTCTTAAATAAGAAAACTGACGTTCATATATCCGTGATCTGAGTGTACAAAAAAACAATATGGAGAAAGTGTCCCATTTTTACAAAATTAACCCTGTGTCTGTAATCACATCTCATTTGTTCTTACCTTGTTCTATATGACTTGTTGAAGAGACAGTTGGAACAAAATCTTTACTTACTTTTGATTTTAGTCTTTTGTTTCCGTTTGCTTTGGCTTACAGAAAATGAGATGTCCTTGCAAGCTATGTCACGTTTCCTGTTTCATTATAATAGGTTTGGGTATCTGTACTGTACTTTCCTTATTCAGTCTGTGTAAAAAAATTAAGAACTTGTCCAATGTTTTTAAAAATTTAAGCAGAACACATACAGCGGGTAAAATAAATATTGAACACGTCACCAGTTTTCTAAGTAAAAATATTTCTGAAGCTGCTATCAACATTAAATTCTCCCAAGATGTCGGTAACAACCATCCAATCCACACATGCAAAGCAACCAAACTATATATGCACATACATTAAGTTATGTGTAATAAAATCTAATGACACAGGCAAAAAGTGTTGGAACACCTGAAGAAAGTGCAAAAAGGTACAAAAAGGCATCTCTCAGTAATTAGTAAGCAATCCTGCCACGTAGTGCAAATGGCAGTTTTTCCTCATTGCTAAAACACATTTCATGAAACTTCCATGCATTTTCTCAAAATCTTAAGCACAAATCCAAAAACTCAAACTACATTCACAAAACCCCAGACATCCATTATCCATGTCACTTAATCCATTTCGGGTCACAGTGGAAGCTGGAGCCGAGGCAGGGTTCACCCCAGACAGGAGGCCAACCCATCGCCGGCCACTTCTACATGTCATAATAAAAAATAATAATATAAATGAAAAGCATATTTTTGCACAAAAACAACAAGATTCATTCTCCAACATCATGTCTTTGCGCATGGTCCGGCCAAAGCACTTCATTCACATCATAGGCAATATTTTCCCTTGCCAGGCAATGGGGGAAACACCTCCTGATGTGCTAAATACAGCCTAGACAAGACTCTACAGTTACATCACAGGCCTGTTCCATTGCCTCCAATAATGTATTCCTGGTGTAGGGCTGTCTGTCATAGAACTTCCACCAATTGGATTCAGAAAAGGGCTGTAAGGTGGAAGGAAAACATTTATAAAGCACCGATTGTTGGTGAACCACTCACGAATCAGGACAGCACATTGAAAGCTGACGTTGTCCCAAACTATGACATATACAGGAGGCAGTGCTTGCTGATCCAGCTGCTTACGTGCCAATGTCATGTACACCTCCTGGAAATGTAAGCAGATGTTCAATGTTATATGGCCCCAGGTTTGCATAACAGTGGAGAACACCCCAGTTACTTATGGCTGCACAAAGGGTGACATTGCCACCACACCGGCCAGGGACTTCCACAATGATGCGTACACCAAGTATGTTCCTGACTGAACCACGTTGAACACTTCTTCATCTATGAAAATGTATTTATGGGGCATTTCCATTAAATCCAGTTCAAACACTCTATACAAATAGACTTCTGCAATAGTGTAATTACAGCACATACACCCCAGAGTTATGCACATACAATATAATACAGCTTACTGAGTCAGATGGCATTATTTTAAAGAAATTAGCATTTAGTCATCTTTAAATTCTACACAGGGTAAAATGCACTTACAAATGTATACAACCAGTAAAACAGCATTGTTATGAACCTGCAGAAGTTCTCTGATGATTTTGCTGTGGTTGGATGTATCAGGAACGGTCATGAGCTGGAATACCGGAGAGTGGTTAACAGTTTTGTTGAATGGTCTGAGCTAAACCAGCTGCAGCTCAACATCAGCAAAACTAAAGAACTGGTTATGGACCTGAGAAGATCTCAATTTCCAGTCACCCCCATATCCATCAGGGGGGTGGAGGTGGAGATCGTGCAGGACTACAAGTACCTAGGGGTCCACATTGACAATAAACTGGACTGGTCACGAAATGCACTGGCCACTTACCTGAAGGGTCAGAGCAGACTGTACTTCCTGCGCAGACTGAGGTCCTTCAGGGTCTGTAACACCATGTTACAGATTTTCTACCAATCAGTGCAATCACTGCAATTTACTGCTGTTTTACTATAATTTATGCTATTTATCTTATCTTACTTTTCATTTAAAAACCACAGTTTACATTTGTAGTTTTGTGTTACCATTGTACTTGTTATGACTTTTGTAATTTTTACCTTGTATCTTTAGTACTTTTATATTTATTACCTTTGTTTTTTTATTAGTATAAGATGTATGTTTGTTTTTTGTCACTGTCTCTATGTTGCAGTCACTACGTAATCAATTTCCTTAGGGACAATAAAGTTTTTCTGATTCTGATTCTGATTACAGTTCCTCCAGTATACTGTAGTACACTGTAATTCAAATGCTGTATATGTCCTGATGATGCTGGCCACAGAAAACCATCTCAAGTTGGGTTAGACTCTTTGTCGTGCTTTTCTCATTGTCATCCCACGAACAAGGACAAGGTGTCCAACAGTTGCCCAAATTTCATCAGTGTTTGTTCTTGGTCTTCCTCATCCACATCCTGCTTGTCCACCTTATCTCACATGCACACAGGCCTAAATCAAACATGAACAATGTGTGCGATTAGTTTTTCCACACTGGAGGCGTCTTGAAGCTGTCATTACCAACAAAGGCTTTGTATGAACTATTAAATACATTTCAACAAGAGTTTTTTGTGTCATTCAGTTTTATTACACATAATGTTTCTTTGTATGTGTGGATTGGATGGGTTGTTACCAACATCTGGTGATAATTTCTTGTCAATAGCTTCTTTAGAAATATGTTTACTTAGAAAACTGGTGATGTGTTCAATTCGCATTTTACCCACTGTTCATTCATCTTCTGCTGAAGAGTCTGACTGAAGATGGGGAAATATTGATGTGGAAAGCCTTTTTTGGCCTGTAGTCTGATTTCTATCTTTAAAAAAATAAGTGAAGTATTCTGACGTATATCAGTGATCTGACTAAACAGAGGAACAACCTGAAAAATGTGTCCCATTTGAACAATACTTACCCCGTGTCTGTAGTCACATCTCAATGGTTTTTGCAATGATCCAAGAGACTTGTTGAAGAGCCGGGCGGATTATGACCAAAATCTTTCACATACTTTCAGTTTCAGCCTTTTGTTTAAGTTTGCTTTGGGTTACAGATGTGCGTAGTTGTTTTCTGTTTCATCACAATAGTTCTGAGATTCTGTTGCTTAACATACGTAAACTTTTTACTGAATCATTTATGTGAAGCCTAAAGCAACACTAGAATTTAAGATCTCCTGGACATGCAGGCAACTGCATTATCTCTGCTTCCTGTATGTGTGACAGATCAAATAAATTACATCATACTGTATGTCAGATACAGACAACAGTACACATCACTCAGGCTGCTCAGTGCATGAAAACTGGAAGAGCGAAAGTTAAATAAACCGTTTGGTTTTCATCTTCCTTGTGGCTTTCTGACAGACATAGTTATTGTTCTGCCTGCACGTGATCTAATTTCAGCAACTCCGGAAAAACGACAAACAAGTGTGGGCCGAAAGGCAGGGCTTGGCTTTAACAGTCAGCGAGAGCGAAAGCTCTTGTTCAGTTCAGTCAACTCCACGTTTCTGAAATTCACAGCGACCTGAAGGTAAGACTGAATTACTGATGAGACGTTTGAATTGCAGTAACTATGACAACAACAAAATTAAAATTGTCTCTGAAAATGACACTTAAATTCGACGAAAATGTACGGCCTCCCAATTTATAAAGTTAAAAACCAAGCTAAGCCATTGTTACACCGTTTTCTGTGACCATCGAATGTTGTGACCTTAGGGGGCGCTGTTTAGCATGTTCATGCGAAATAAACGTTTCGATGGCCGCTATCAGATTATGTGATCCTCCCATAACTGGTGTAAAACTTGTGATAGTGTAATCAGATCTTTTCTAGGTGATATTTTATGCAACAATATTTCATAATCAGTACAGATTTTGTAGATTTTGTAGATAAATTCAACAGTCTGCTGCTGGCGGAGTGGTCACCATTTCTGATGGCCACTAACAGATTATGTG
>JBBIGC010045941.1:0-11596 GCA_037576955.1 Lepidarchus adonis | reverse complement strand
GAGAGAGAGAGAGAGAGAGAGAGAGAGAGAGAGAGAGAGAGAGAGAGAGAGAGAGAGAGAGAGAGAGAGTGAGACTGATTAATATTGAATTACAGATCTAGTGATTTATATTCCTGATCAGCACTGGGTCATAAGCAGAATCATACTGTCATTATCAGTTTAGTGAAATATTTAACTCTGACACTCTAAGTCCTTGTGCAACCCACCTTCTAAACTCATTGTGTCTCTTGAGGTGTTCAATGTCTGCTTTGCATGTCTTGCTGAATCTGTGTTTGACATCTGTCTTGTCTAGCTGGATAAATCTGTGATAACGGGCATCGCTTTGGGAAATGAGCACATGAGGAATCGCAGTCTGGTGAAAGTGTGGTGTGGAAGCAATATACACCTGGTAATTATACTCTAATCTCTCTATCCAATGGAAGTTTACTCATTTACCCCATTTAATACTTGCATTACCCAAGCTAAATATCTGGAAAAGAGTAAGAACAAATGATTTGGTTATGAATATGAAAACTGCTTTCAGGTTTAAGGCTAGGTTTAAAACTGAGTGCCTGATTTGGTTCATTTGGTTACATTTAATTTATTATATTTGTCTTCTTTTTGACTAAATCACTTTGACTGCACCCTTGCTTTAGACCCTGATAACGGCTCAGGAGCTTGAATATAAATGTTTAATGTGAAAACCTTGCACCTTTAAAATAAAGTTTTCATTTGAATACCAATACTAGCATCATTTTCACTTGCACAAAGTCTCACGAGGCTGAATATGAATTCATGTAAAAGAATACACATCTGAGTACAACTTTTGATACTAGATAATAGTAATATCCACTGCGACTCATCTAAAACCCATCCAGGCTTCCATACTCTCTAAACACCAGTAGTATTATTATCTCAATCACAACCTGAACATTACAGTAAGAGAGGCTACTGTCGCTTTAAGAGAGCGCGTGTGCACAGTTTATAGTTAGTGTGGCCAAATACAAATACTTTCCGTGAGTTTTCACATCACCTTTAGTCTGGTCTGTCATCTCAGCTGGCAGAGGCTTCATAACACAATAACACAATTTTCACTTCTGAGTCCAATGATATGAGCATGTAATGAACTTTTCAACTGCACTAACAAATGTTACATCCAGGGTTTAAAGTCAGAGTGCACAAATCTGGTGCAGCACAGTGTGGTTACACCCATCCTCAAACACACTCACTAAACCTGTCAGTTGACTGGTGAGTTGAACCAGGTGTGTGTGAGCAGGAATATCACCAAACTGTGCTGGACACCAGCCCTCCAGGCATCACTGTACAATGACAGGCATCATATAACACAAGGTGGTGGATTGGTCTAGAAATGTCAGACTTAGTTTGGCTCCACCCTAATGAGCTCACTTCCACCCACATTTAGCCAAAAATTCTGGTAAAAATACGTGATTTTTTCATATCTGGGATCTTTCATCTGTACATATTTGTGCACATAGTGATACTTGAAAGATGCTTTAGAATTAATGCTTCAGAATGTCTAGTATGTCAAGCATAAATTTAACCTAAAACATCAGATTTCTAGAAAGTTTTAAAGATTGATAAAGAAAACCTGAGTAAACATAAGAGACACAAATTCTGTACTATATTTATCAAACCCATCGTTTTTGGCAACTGTTGATCAGTTTTGCACATTGGCTTAGTTAACATATGTTTATCCACTTTCTTTTAACTTTCAATTCACTGACATCTCTGCATGTAGCAATTTTCTTGAACTTCATGCATTTATAAACATTCTGTTCAACTGTGGATTGATTTTACTTCACCTTCAAATTAACTCCTAATCCTAGAGCTTCACATACTTCTGCCACTCACATACAATCATGAAAAAATTAAATTGTTGATTTGAACAAAGATATTTGAACAAGCAAATATTTACAACTTTATTAATACAGTGGCTACAAATAAGGGTGGTTATACCTGAACAAAACTACAAGGAAATTGGTTTTTCAATCATTTTAGCAACAAAAAATATTGAAAGAAAAAAGTATTTTGTTGAGAAAGTAAGTACACCATTGGCTTCAAAAATAGTACTTATTTATCAGAAATCTCTGACATCAGCTTGCTGAACATTTTTTGATGACTCTTCCACACAAAATTTCTTTAAGTTTATAATTCTTTAATGTTCTGCATGGGAAAACTATTCTTTTTTCCCACCTGAGGCAATGAACACACATCCCCAGAGCAGTGGGGGGTTAGGGGCCTTACTCAAAGGCATTTTAACCTGCTGGCTGCTCTCTGGAATCAAACCCGCCACTCTTCAGGTTTAGTGGCCTGTATTTTACAGGTACCACCCAACATTTCAATGGGATTCAAAATAATCCTTTTTTTAGAGCAATTCTTTGGTGGGTTTGCTATTGTGCTTAGAATCATTTGTATCTGAAAAGCTGTATTACAAATACAATTGGAAACCTGATACTTCCCAAAAAAGTCAAATGATCTGCTGATCCCATGCTGGAGACTTTTCTGTTCTTCAGCCGTACTGCCATGCCAGAATTTGACTCCCTCTTGTGGGAGCTGTAGTGCTTGCTCCCATTCTCTCGGGAGGTGTGCTTCCCATCTTGCCGCAGTATTTGGTACAGTAATTTAATTTTGTGAGACTTTAGTTGAAATGTCCAGTATTTAGTCCCTTGATTGCGCAGATTTTTTTTGGCAGTAATTTGAAATTAGCATCACTTGTAAATTATTTTCCTTGCTCATAGGTGTCCACAAGTATTTTTTCTAATGACCTACAAAGTCATTTAGATCTTGGCATGATGATTCAGTACTTTGCTTCAATAGCAAAGACAACATGAATCGCAGGTTTAAATCTAATTAAATGGCATCAGAAACTGGAACTGGACTTGAGGTTGTAAGAGTGCAGTTACTTTTTTCATGTGACTGAAATGTTTATTTTAATTATGAAAATAACAAAAAATGTCAATATAATCACTTTTATCTGATTGCATTGGGAAAGGCTTGCTTGTGCAAATATGTAAAAAAAACATTTAATGAGGTGTTTCTTCACATGACTGTATAATGCTGGGTAAACTAAAATAAAACAAAAAATTAATCTCTGCACTCCTCTAAATGTACTATATGACAGACAGAAAAAATCTGAAGGGTGAGGGGCAAGATGTTTCCTAAACTGTTAAGCCTTCATGAGATTATTGTTGTCCAGTATGTGGAGCTTCAGCTCAACAATTCAGTCAAAAAGTCCATTTATTTATTTATTTATTTTACTGCAACTCAAAACTAATAGATAGAATGTCAGTTTCAGTTTTTTCTTCACATCTACGTTGCATATATTGCATTCAGTAATGTAAAATAAAACAGCTTTAGCTTTTTGTACATGTGGTCCTCAGTCAGTGAAAAGGAGGATAATTGACGTTCAGGGTCCCCAAGAGTTTTCTCAGTAGTTATTCAGACAGACTGTGATGTTCGGACAACAGAAGAAAATGAACAGATTAAGTTCTGCCAGTTACAACGTTTGTCCTGTGGCCACAAGTGACAGTGTGTGACACTGAGTGTATCAGGCACAGAAGAGTTTCACCCTGTGTGAAAATATCAGGCCAAGAGGACTCAGAAACGTAGAACTTTTGAATAAAAAACCTATGCCCATGATCAGATGAGCTACTGTACACCAGCAAAGATGGGTCAACAATGGAGGAGAATCATCTGAGTGTCAATCCTGAACACATGCTAGCCCCAACCACACCTTTAGCCAACTATGTAAAAATATAAAAAAATAATTTCTGGAAAACCTGGGTAAAATAGAATAAAATTAAGAATATAGGTTTGTAAATTAAATAAAACCTTTATTTATCAAACAAATGTACATAAAAATAATAACAATAATAATAATATTAATGTATGTATGATTGCCAAACTTTCAATGACCAACAAACTATTTTCCTGCAACTTTTCAAATACCGGTAATTGTATATTGTAGATGGTTAAAGACAAATTCATTCAAATATTTCATTAAAAAGGATATTTATTAGTTAATTGACAATTCTCTTATATATTTCATAATTCTCTCTTAAGTTTTGCACAAAATTACTTACAAAAACAGTGAGCCATTAGTGTGAGTCTTTTAATACCCAGTCAAGCTTATTGTGGAATTGTTCAAAACACTGCATGTTTTTTACATTCTATAAATATTTCACTCTTATTTTGCTCCTGTAACAAATTGTTTTTGATTGTGTTGCAAGTACCATTTATATTTACAAAATGTAATCAGTCAAAATAGATCAACCAAAGTGAATGTTTGTCATTGTAAACACACCGAGACAGACACAAAGTGCAACACTATGAAATGTGACCTCTGCATGAAGTAGCATGAAGAACAATGCCTGGGGCCCAGTGTAGCAGTGGCCTAACCGCTCTATGTTAAATGCAAAGGTGCTTTGTGGATGATTGAGTGTGTTCACAATAGTTAATAGTTCCATATACTTCATTAACAATTATGACTACAAGTGCAAGGTCCTGACCACTAGGCCGCCACTGTCCTACTAGAAAAAGCATTTCTGTGCACTTTTGACAGTTAAAAATGTTTTTCAAAAGACTTTGCTGTTTTTTTTTTATTGCTTCTCTAGAAAAGGAGTTTGTATACAGTACATGTATACAGTATTTAATTTTGGTTTATAGCTGAAGTTGCCTGAATTTGGTCCTATGATTGTACCAATATGTCAAACGATTAACTACCAGAGGGGTACTAAAATGTAGTTTTGGGAACAACATTTTTAAATGCTTTTTAAGGCTCATGTTTAATGGTTAATATATGCACATTATATGTATTTTCACTCAACTACTGTATTTTTAGCAGACATTTTAGAACACTTTTACATTTCTGCAGACTATAAGAGCTAAGGTACTGTCTGACAGCCATCAGGGTCTATGTTTCCCAGTACCGCAGAAAAAACCTTTACTTCTTTAAAATAAATAAAGAACATTTATTTATTTATTAAACAAAAGCCTCTCTATTTAATAATTACCAAGGGAGTCTAAAAGAGAGCTGACCTTCCATAATGCTTGACAAGCATACATTTTACTAGGTGAAATGCCAAATAATTATACAATTACTAGAATGCTTGTATTATATTATATATTGTATATTGTATTGTATTTTTTTTAGCCCTCTCTACAGTTGCTTGGTTTCTCAAAACTTTTCACTGCTCATATGTTTGCTTCTTTGAATATGGCTGTAGATTTATTAACCTTAAGTAAGATATTGAATAATATAAGCTCCTATTATGATATTAAGGAGCTGTGTGGCCTTAATGGTTGGAGAAGAGCGCTTATGAGCGCCTACATGGGGAGGAGTGACTATACATCCATATAGTTATACAGAGTTAATGTTGGGGGAAAAGCATTGCCATTTATGCTCAAGTTAATTTAGCTCTGTATGAGATGTAATTTAGCTGGTTACAGTTTGGGAGGATGTAATTATGGTTTAAAAAAAATGTTTCATATATGGTTTTGCAATAAATGTTCATAATTTAAATGGAAATGTGTATAATAATGTTTTACCTTCAAGTCTCTCTCTCTCTCGCTCCTCTTTCTGCAGCCATTGGTGAATTGCTCGTCTGGGTTTGATTGCAGCAAGGACGTTGACCTAACCTCACAAGGCAGTGCAGAGAGATGTATGTGCAATCTATGAGCTGAATGAGTGTTCTATAGGGTCACAGTCAGCCTTTCAGGAATCCAATCACTGTACATTTGCACTATAATGGCTTGCTCCTTACATTCAGTTCATCATTTACATGCATTTTTAATATGTTCACATTGCCCTGAAACACTTGGGGGCAGATTTACTTTCGAGGGCAGACGCTGTACAAAACATGCCTTGAAGCAATCACAATTTGCGCTGCACCTGAATTTAACCTTTGATTCAGAAATACTGCTGCTCCTCAGGCAAACAAAAAGAAATATTGCAAAATAAAAGACAATGTATTACTGAAGACATCAGCAAGCTCAAGACAAAAAGAATGACAGTTCAGTGAGGAAAAAAGAGTGGAGAATAATTCTACTTCAGGTTATTTTTAGATTAATTATAACTTACACTGTAATTGCATTTGACCTTAAAGCTGTTGACATTAACATTGTTCCAGTGGTAGCTTAGCTTAGCTTTTGTAACTGTAAATACAAACAGAATACAATGATTTTCAAATCAAAAACCTATATTGTATTCACAACAGAACATAGACAACGTCATGTTGAAAATTAAACATAGTGCTATTACATGTTAGGAGTTCACCAGTCTGCAAAAAACTGTGCCAACAATGAGATTTTGGTTTCTTACTTGGTCCAGCTCCCCCACTCATTTTTACACCCTTTCTTTAGAAGTACATAAATTGTTAGCCACTAACTAGGTGACTTGTTGGCTGGAGTTTAGCAGAGTCTCGCACAGTTGCCCGAGCATGCGCAGTGATGCTTGTTACAAACGATAAGACCAGATTGGTTGTACTGTATGTCAATCAACTGCAAAACACCACAGTGGGATGGATGATTGGCTAACACCCTCACGGTTCATTTGCTTTTACACTGTGTGGTTTCACGTGCATGGTAGTTTATTTTTATAGGCAGGGCACCGTGATCGACTCGCAATGCCTTTTCGATCAACCGGTAGCTCGCGATCAATGGATCGGGCACCCCTGTCCTAGATGATCCTTGATGCTCTGGTCCTGCATCTCCCCGTGTAGCTGTGACTTCAATGTAGAAGTGTCTGGGTGATGGACTGGCCTGCAGTCCAGACCTCTCACCAACTGAAAACATTTAGTGAATAATCAATCAAAACACACAACAATGAAGACCCAAGACTGTTAGAATTCTACCTGCAAGAATTCTATTTCAGAAAAGAATGGGACAACATTCTTCTTCCAAAGGTCCAGCAACTGGTTTCAGTTCCCAGACATTTCCAGACTGTTGTTAAAAGAAAAGGGGACCCTTGAAAACTTGACCCTGTCCCAATTAAAAAACAAAACATCTTGCTTCCATTAAATGAAAAATTACTTTCTTTTAACATAATGATACATTTATTCAGTTTAAATATTTGATGTGTTTTCTATGTTCTAAAAAAAACCCAAAATCAAATACAGGGGGTCCTTAATTTACGCCAGGGTTCAGAACGCATGCATGAAATGATGGCACATATTTATTAAATGAGTGAATGAGTAGCACACATATAGCTAACACATGTTTGTCTCGTATGTGTATGTTCTGGGATGTGGCATGTTTCATGGGGAGCAATACATATATTGTCTTGTGGAAAAAGAGCTGCTTTCTGGGAGTCATAGTTCATTAGTGGCGAAAATAAACACATGGATCACATACATAGCAGCGATGAAGTGAAACAGTTGCTGATCTTTACTGTAGAGTCTGCCTTACTATTGGGGGCCATAATGAAGCATTCAAACAAGCAACACAAATGAAAGAGAGTGAATCACACAACGACAACTAGTTCCCCCATGAACTTTGTTTTTATGTCGCAGTGATGGAATCACAATTTGGTGTATGTTGAGTGAAACATAACACAAGGATTATTTATAAGATTTGCAAATCATTGCATTCTGGGATTTTAAAAATATTTTTACAGAGTGTCCCAACCTTTTCTGTAATAAGTTCTATTTGAGACTCCAGTGTAGCTGCAAGATAATTTTTACTTTCTTCTTTCAGGCTTTCATCTGTTCGTGAACTCACAACTGTCAGATCTGTCTGTGGGGTTGATCCTGCTGGCTGTCTCCCTGTTGGTGCTGTGCTCCTGTCTGATCCTCATTGTCAAAATCCTCAACTCAGTCCTCAAAGGACAAGTGGCAAGAGTTATTCAAATCATCATCAACACAGGTAAGAGGCAGTGGGAGGCTGTATGTATTGACCAGTGGAAGAACATACAAATATTTATTGCTAGTATATTGTGCAAAACATATACTCAAGGTTTAAAGTTGCAGATTTGCTGACACACTCTTCTCCAGAATTGCAAAAAGTGTGCAATAATATGTAAAGTAATTGTAAAAGTTAAGTAATGTATTTATTTTAAAATAGAAAATCAGAGATAGAAATACTGTAAGAGTCTTTACTTAAGATCCACTGCAAAGTTACAAATACAGTGGTGCTGAGTGTCAATATTTATTAATTGAATATATGTTTGTTATTTTAAACACATTACACCGTATACAATGTAAAGGAAGGCTGTTGTATTCATATATTGACAGTGACACTATATAAATATCAATTTTTTATATATAAAAAGTCTTATAGCATCTTACAGTAAAAATACCATCTTTTTTCTCATGTAACAATTAATCTAAATCACTTTTCTGAACTCACAATAAGCACTATAATTTCCTTCCTCAGATTTCCCCTATCCGTTTGGCTGGTTGGCCGGATACCTGGCCATGTTTGTTGGGGCTGGAATGACTTTCTTAGTTCAGAGCAGCTCCGTTTTCACCTCTGCCATGACACCCCTCATTGGTGAGTTGGCCTCTGTGGTTTGTGTATTATGGATTGCTATATTCAGTAGATGGTTACATAAAATCCCTGGCCAATTTATTAGAAACAGTTAATAGTTAGAGGTACATTTGTTTCAGTCGGCTTACACAAGCACAAGGCAGGTGTTTTTCATAAAGTGCCAGTAATGACAGAGTTGTTTTGAATGAAGTGAGTGGAAGCACAAGATAGGTGTTTCTAATAAAGTGGCCTCTAAGTGGAAATACAAGTGGATGTCGAGTGCACATAGTATCTGCAAATATACATGTCTGAGATATCTGTGAATGAGTGTTGCTTAATATGCTGCACATTATCATGTAATTAAGATTGTGAATTCATCACTGTGCTTGGGTCCATGGAATCATTTTTCGAGGCACAGAAATGCTTGCTTAAATAAAAAAAATGAAATTAATTGGCCTAGGGTGCACAACAAGCTTGTTTTTGTGAATGTCAGGACATTCTCTTACTTGTTATTTATGGTTTTCAGGGTGCAAGCAACAGAAATTGTCAGGGATGTATAATTATTGTGTGCAGGCTGTTTGCTACGATATAATTACTTGGCAATGAACATCTTGGGATTAAATCTTCTGAACATTTTATATGTCCCTTATAATAAAAACAACAGATATTAGCTGGGTGAAGCAAACAGTACTGAGTGAATGTTTGCTAATTAAATTGTAGGAAAGTAAGTTTTAATGAACTAATTCCATCAACATTCTGAGGTAAACTTTAAGCTTTGGTTTTCCAACGAAAAGGGGCAAGGTTCAAGTAACAGTGATGGAGAAGATTTCAGATGCATGCATTCTTATGGATGTTAAATATTGACTCTGTGAAGACCTGCATCAGTGGATAGCGTGCTGAATTATGTCTCACTCTATTATTCTGTCTGTTATTACATTACTCCCTGCCTTGGCCTTCTGACTGCTGTGTAATGATGCCTCTTATTAGCTTTAAAGTCAGTGAGATTGACTTCCACTCAGAGCTCATGGTCACCTCGGTGATCATTACTTATTAAATCTGCAGTGTTATTGCTATCTGAGATTTTAATTGTTAACAAGAGGATCTGCTTTGCCAAAAAGAATCAAACCCGTCGACCTCAATTGCACAGCTTGATGTGAAATCGTATTTCTAAGAACATCTTTAAATGAAAGAAGTTGCAAATCTACCAAACCAATGTTTAGCAAATCTGACTTCATTAATATGCAATTAATATGTGCATTGTGCCAGTTGATTTGAAAAATAAATGAATGAACGAGTTAATGAATGAATTAATTAATTAACAAGGTGAACCAGCTTCCAACATCCAACCAACATGTTCAGAATATAATGCTATATACAATTCTCACTGATTTGTTACATGTTACCGAGCTGAGTCAGTTTCGTTTAAACTCTGACTAACGAGAGGTTTAGGCCGAAAACCAAACTTACATATTTCTCCCCCTAACCCACATGTAGGCACTCATCCATGACAGGTTTGGTATCTGAACTTTGCCTCTTTGCCCTGAGACTATGAGGCTAATGTAGCTAAAAAGTAATGGAACCAGTTTAACTGTGTTAGCCGCAGTCCTACATCATCACACTGCACAAAAGTGAACAAAAGTAAGTAGCGTAATTAAGAGCAGTAGTAGTTGCCATCTTGAAGCCTGAATTGTATAATACAACGTGTTATACAGAAGCACCTGTGGCCGACCCTGAGATCAAAGCCAGGACCTATTTGCTGTGAGCATGTAACATATGGAGGGAAAATAAAGCATAAAATCTGCTGTTAAAAAGTTTTTATTGTATACGGGTAGTTATCTTTCCATTGCATTTGTTTCAAGCACCATGTGCACACACAGCTTTTAATGCTGCATTTTCATTGTAACATTTGTTCTAGCAGCCTATTCTCTGTAAATACCGGTACTAAAGCCATTATTTAAATCTAGCACATTTCCATCATGAAATAATGTAGTGTTTTAGTCTGTTAAGCTAATACACAAACTACATAAATTAAGAGGAACATTTCTCAGTGGATGTGCCACTTGTGTTAAGAAGAAAACCATGTGAAATTAGATTTTTTTGGTTTGATCGTTGCTTTGCATTAGTCTTGCACTCCATTGTTTCCTTTTTCAATCCATGATTATCACTTTATGTCACTTTTTACCTTTGCCTGACGCAGGCCTTGGAGTGATCACTTTGGAGAGGGCGTACCCTTTGACTTTGGGCTCTAACATTGGCACAACAACCACGGCCATCCTGGCTGCCCTGGCAAGCCCAGGAGACAAACTGCCCGCTGCCTGTCAGGTAAGAGGAGAGCGGTATAGTGTTCGAGATTGGAGGCATTTGGGGTTTAGGGAATTCTGCACTTTGGCCTTATTTTTCCCTCAGCTTTTGCATGGATTTGTCTGTGAGGAGATATTTTGCTCAAATATCAGATTTGATTTTTATCCAGTATAATGAGTCATGTAAAGACTATATGATGGCCATGCATCATCAGTTGTTTATTTTTAAAGTGCCCTTACCGAGTGATTGACAAGCCAGTAAAAAAAATAATTTTTATTCTCTTTTGAACAAAATGTTCCCAAGTCTGCAGACACAGTCTCACTGTCAGTAAGATACAATGGTCAGCCATAACAGTATGACCACTGACTGCTAAAGTTAATAACATTGACTGTGCTGTCTTTTCATTGCAATAGCTGCTCTGGAAAATGTTATTAAATCCCCACTTCCAAAGCCAACAGTAGAACTCTCTTCACAGAATTGCACAGAGTGAATTAAAAAGTCTTCATGAACCCAAGTGGTAATTCTGAGGTCAAAGCGATTATACGGGACCTTTAAATATTATAATTTATGACTGAAGAGAGAGCAGAGGGAGAGTTCAAGGAGTCTGAGATTTAGCAGGTCAGGAAAGGAGGGGATTAACTATACACTGAAAAGACAAGAGCAGAAACAGCATATGTAGAACAGAGAGAGAGAAGAGCAAGAGAGATTCACAAATGAACAGAAAGAAAGAGGAACAGAGAGGAAGTAAAGGAGGTAGAGAGAGAGAGAGAGAGAGAGAGAAAGAAAGAAAGAAAGAAAGAAAGAAAGAAAGAAAGAAAGAAAGAAAGAAAGA
>JBBIGC010045921.1:0-11596 GCA_037576955.1 Lepidarchus adonis | reverse complement strand
TCGTAGGTTAATAAACCTGCATTCATTGGAACATCTGGTCTGCGCTTATTCCTGAACCTACCTGGAATCGTTACATCTACAATGTAGAAAGTAGTGAAAATTGTATTGGGTGTGGCTTGCTCAAATGGGACGGTCTATCTAAAAACATGGAAACACATTTGCTAAAAGTATTATTCAGTGTACAAAAAAAAATGTATGTAATTTTTAATGCAGCAACGAACAGTTCGACAAGTAAACCAAACGCAAGATAAAGATAGACAGGTCAGTATAAAATGCAGAAACCGGAAACAAAGAATTTAGCAGTTAGCCTCGCCGTCATGGTCGTCCTCAGTGCACCAAAATACGCAGACTCTCTGGAAGTCTGCTGGAAATCGTTCTGCACTGCTCTGTCACGCTACTGCTACGACACACTTCTGCGCATGTGATGGGTAACGAGGTTCTCTCACTTAAATACAGTACAGTGATGTCAATTATCCATCTACATGTAAATTATTAGGCTTAGCTTTCTTCAAATCAAATCCATAAACGTTGTCAATTGCAACCTGTGCTGCTTTGCTGTCACTGATGTCGGACACGCGTTCATTTCGGATTTCTTTCATTGTGGCATGATATTGGTAAGTTACAAATTTGATCAATTTAATTGTTTATGCTCAACTACGGTATTATGTCACTACCTGTAGAGAGCTGCAAAGGCCTCCAGGGGTGAGTCAGGTTAGATACTTCTACTTCAGATCAATAAATTCAGTAACGCTACGGCTAATAACATGGGGTGGCTTATGTTGGAGTTTTAAAACACATAAATGAGCATTTTCTGTGGCTTATACAATAGGGTGGAAATATGGTAATAACTGCTCACCGGGGGTCACTGGGGGCCTTGACAAATAATAAATGATGTTTACAAATAATAGTGTAGCTACACAGCAGTTGGAATGCTTTTTTGGTGCAAATGGCCATTATAGACCATATGAAATAAACCAAAGCTAATAATCAAGCTATTTTAAAACAACCAAGATGGCGATGAAGGCAAATTTAATGCTGCTTCCTGAACACCCTCTTGAACAACCCAACATTTGAAGAACACAGAAATACAAGGAAATCATTTCTAATATAATGGCCATTGAGTGAATTGACAGGGTAAGGTTTTCTGTAGTTTTATTTTTGTATGAGAACTGTGCTAGATACTGTTAAGAGACGATCACATCACGGTGGAAAAGCTCAAGTGCCTTTTGAGTCTCAGAGATGACAGATTGCAGGCGGTTGGAGAAAAAGAAGCATCTCAGGTGACCATGCAGCCTCAAACGGCTCCTAAAAGCTGCCCTGTTATGTAAGCAACCCAATCCGGCAACTTGTGATGGAGCCGAAGACCCAGTGATGATGTGCAGTGGGGGTAGAATGGCAGAGAGCCAAGGCGCTAAGAGGTGTAGCTGCTTGTGGAGATTAAACATCTGCTCCTTTGGCCCAGCTCTGTTGGGACTTTTCAGGGCAGCAGAGAGAAGGCGATGGTATCGCTCTCCCTCATTATTCTCTGGCCTTCTGTTAAAATCAAAGTGCCATCATCCAGCCTCCAGCCATCTTGCATTACACACTCTATCACCTCCCTTTCCCCTAACAAGATAACACCTAACAATTTGTAAATGCAACCAGAGAGTCCACAAGAACAATGCCCTTTGTTAAAGAACAGCAAGTACAGTACAAAAGATGCGAAAAAGAAGTGGTTGACCATCTCAGGTGATATAGGAGCTGGAAGGGGAGAAATGAAGGAGAGATTCTGTAAGAATGATTATAAAGCTTGAACAAATACAGTGAACAGTACATGTTTGTCAGTGTGTTGGGTTCCCATTTCCTGGTGGAAGTCCGGAATTATCTATAGGAGCCATCAAATCCCTAGTTTGAGCTCAATCAATGGTTCAAACAAGTGCTTCTGCTAAGAGTTTCACACATCCATACAATGGCTGGAGGTGCTGAGGGGAAATCACCAAACTTGCACTGTTCTAACAGCTCCCAAAACATATCAATTGCTTTTTACACACAAAACTCATTTAGATTTGTTTGTTTGTATTTATATATATTTATAGTGGTGAAAAAGTGTTTGCCCTCTTCCTGATTTATACATTTTTCCATGTTTCAGATCATCAAACACATTTAAATATTAGTCAAAGACAACACAAGTAAACACAAAATGCATTTTTTAAGTGGAGGATTTTATTATTATGGGAGTTTTTATTTAAAAACCCAAACCTATATGGCTTCCCTGACAATGTCCCCCCTGTTAAAACATAACTTTACAGTGGTTAATCACACCTGAGTTCAAGAGTTCTGCCACACCCAGGCCTGATTACTGCCGCACCTGTTCTCAATTACAATATCACTTAGATATGCTTGACAAAGTGAAGTAGACCAAAAGATCCTCAAAAGCTAGACATCATGCAGAGATCCACAGAAACTCGGGAATAAGAATGACCGTAATTGAGATCTATCAATCTGGAAAATTTTATAAATTATCCTAATATGGCGAAAACAGGGAACCTGCATTAAAAACATACAGGCTCGTCTCAATTTTGCCAAAAAACATCCTGATGATCCCAAGACTTTTGGAAAAATACTCTGTGGACTGATGAGACCAAAGTTGAAAATTTGGAAGTTGTGTCCCATTACATCTACCATTTCAGAAAAAGAACAACATACCAACAATAAAATATGGTGGTATTGTGATGGTCTGGGGCTGTTTTGTTGCTTCAGGACCTGGAAGACCTGCTGTAATAAATGGAAACAAGAATTCTGCTGTCCACCAAAAACTCCTGAAGGAGAATGTCCAGCCATCTGTTTATAACCTCAATCTGAAACAAACTTGGATTCTGCAGCAGGACAATGATCCAAAACACACCAGCAAGTCCACCTCTGAAAACTCTGTAAAGCTGCTTTGTGACAATGTGAAAACTGTAATAACATTATAACCACTGACAAATAAATGGAATAACAGTGATAATCTTGTTACAATGTCACAGGTTAATAAGGATTAAGTAGGTAGCAGGTGAACAATCATTGAAGTTATTGAACTGGAAACAGGAAAAATGGTCAAGTTTAAGGATCTGAACCACTTTGACAAAGGCCAGATTGTGATGGCTAGAAGATGGTGGGTCAGACTGTCTCTAAAACGGCAGGTTGTGTGGGGTATTGCCAGTGTGCTCCTACCTGAAGAAGCCCAACAGCCCAAAGAAGAGCTACAGTAATGCACCACAGTCAGAGCTGTTTCAGTGAGGTAGACCTGCACAATATCAGGTAGGTGGTTTTAATGTAATGGCTGAGCAGTGTATGTTAAAGATTTATATGGAGAAGTGGTTTAATAACATCATCATGTTGTTGTTTTTTCAGTTTTCATTTGCAGAAGATGTTTCACTGTTTGTCTTGCAGCACCTGGATGAGGTTGCTTGTGCCTTGCTGTCCATCATCTAATGGCTTGATGTTAACACCAATGACCCTCATTGAAGGCTGATGCTTACTCATTCTTCAGATTAATACTGGGTTTGCTGAGGACAGGGCCAAGGGGAAGAAATGTATTGATTATATCCAAATGGTGGGTGGATAAAAATGGACCATTAGTATAGATACAAGGCAGATGAAGCAAATAGTGAGCCAGTGAGTGTACAATATTGTTCAAAAGTGACTAAACCTGGCATTAATATCCTGGTAAAAACTAAATGCTGGTCATAGAATCAGCCAGTTGTAACGTTATGGCAGGATCTTTTGCAAAGTCAATGTGGATTAAGACAATTGTTATTTATAAGAGAAATAAGCACTTTGCAAGGCCTCCACTTTCATGTTAAGCCACTTCCTTTACACAACACCTACAGTACTTCTTGGGTACACACCCACCCTATTCAGGGGGAAGACATACTTCATTTTCATGGGAAGCTAACATTGATGCACCTCCCCAGTAAGTCTTCTGTGGTACCAACAGTTTGTTATCACTGGATGTACAATCAAATGTTGAGGTTACACCATTCTACTCCAATTTTTTCTAAACAATCATTCAATTATCTGCAGTGGCTTTGTAGATTAAAGCATGGCTACCCAACGGAACTCGGGGTTGGACAGAAACATATAAATGCATGTCTGGTTTGGGTCGGGTTCGGACAGAAACATATAAATGCATGTCTGGTTTGGGTCGGGTTCGGACAGAAACATATAAATGTATGTCGGGTTCGGTCACTGCTTTGTCGAACGCGGGTTGGGTTCGTACAGAAAACAAGGCCCAATCAGAAGTCTAGTGTAGATCCTCATTCTACCAACAATCACACAGCACAATGCAGCTAGCATGGGCATCTGTTAGCTGACAGCATCTCCTGCAAGCAAGGTGCACTGTCCAATGATGTTGCATTAGTGGCTGTTTGAAAAGATGTAGTGGCTACATGTGAAATGGAAGTAAAGTACGTAAATATTTATTTCTAGAGCATCTTTCACAGAAAGAACACAACAGAAGAAACATATTAAAGAAAGCACATATAAAGGAAATACAACAAAATAATTTAAATCTAAGCCTTTGGGTTGACTTGATTGACTGCAAGGACCTCAGAGCCTAGGAAAGGCTGTTCCAAAACTCTAGGGGCAATAGACTGAAATGCACAGTCGCCCCATGGCCTTAGCCTGGTGCCTGGTACTGAAAGAAGGTTAAGTTGATTGGATGCCAGTAGCACACGTTAGCCTGCAGCCTTGCAAAATGCTCTTGGTTTTGTGTGACATCGGGACTCCTAGCAAGTAGGTGGAATTGGAGATTAATATAAATGTTATGTATACTGTATATTAAAGGTGTAAATCAGAAGTTACATTCAGTTGTGATTTGATTTGATATTGTGTTCTGCTGAAGTTTCACACAATCTGCTACATTTCCATCATCTCACACATGGAAACACATTATTATTTTAAAAAATATATTAAGGGTCAAATACAGTGATGTAGTCAAATATTGTCTAAAGTAAAATTAAGTTACTTGGGAAATTAACACCCATCAGTTTTCATGTGTAAAATGGATACACTTGATCATGCACTATTTTGGTTGAGGCATCAATACAGATTACTGTAATTGTTACACCACTAGTGAAAGAGAAAGGGAGAGACATGGCTAATACACTAACAAAGCCAGTGGTTAAGTGGGGTGCACATACTAGTATTGCAGTATTAGCAATAGTATTGTTTTTTTTTACCAATTTGTACAGGTGACTTTGTCAAAATCAGAATAAAAAAGAATGTATAGTTTTCTGCATAGTATCAGAATCTGAATGTTTATAATATAATGCAGTATATATATGTCAGTCTTTCTTTTGTTTGTTTCCTATTAGATAAGATAAGATAATCCTTTATTGTCCCACAAGTGGGAAATTCCATCGTTACAGCAGCAGGACAGCAAACAGAGTACAAGAAAATCAGGAAGTAAGAAGTTGCTTAAGAAGTTACAGGTAAGATAAAGTAAGGCATAAATAGAATAAAGTAATAAAGTAATCTACTATTACAAAAAATATAAGAAGTATTTACACAAATAAATAAGGCAAACGTAAGAGTGTAAGAGTAAAGGATGTAAAAATTGATAGCAGTAGTTTTTGCTAACCTCAGATTAGCAATCTCTAGGTTCTCAATGGTGATGAGTTAGAAGTGGGGAAAAATGAGTGTAAAAACCTGAGTGACGTTAATAAGTGCAAAATCGTTATGGTCAGTCCACTGGGTCAGAGCATCTCTGAAACCACAAATCTTATAGACTCCATGCTGTCAACACAGGTGAGTAGCCACTGACAGTGGTCCAACGGGGGGCAAACCATGAGACAAATGAGCTGTTGGGTGTCCAAGGCTCATCGATTTCCAAGGGCAACAAAGACTGTTAGGGTTATTGTATAAATCATACAAAGTTTTAATGCTAGTTACAAGAGAAATGTGTCACAATACAGAATGCATTGCACCCTGTTGAGTATGGGGCTGTGTAGGCTGGTCAGAGTTGCCTGTGTGAGACACTTTCCACCATCCACCATGTTCCTGTACCAGTAAGTCACTTTGGACAAAAGCGACATTTAAATGTAAAATGTAAATGAAAAATGCAAAAATAAGTAACACACATTGCTAATTTGTTCAAAGTTATAATTATCTGCATATACTCAGTCTCTCTTCTCCACGTTTTCAAACCAACAAATCTAACTTCTCTGACTTTTTCTCCAAACTGAACTGCCCCTCTGATATTCCTAATCTCTAATTCTGTCCATCCTTATCACTCCCAACGCAAACCTCTACACCTTTAACTCAGACTCCTCCAGCTCTGCTGTGGGCCTTTCTGTCAGTTCCACCATCTCCAACCCATATAACATTGCTGTACTTTCCTACTATTTATATGTGTATTTCTACAACCACTGTACTTTAGGCTCTAATGTACATATAACATATTTGTTTATACAGTACATATGATCTTCTTCAACTTTGCCCACTTCACTCTGCAGGGCATCATGGGAGAGTGACAGAGTTCGGGGAGACGTGAGTGTTTGTTACTGTTTGGGGGGTGTTATTGTGATTTTTCTACTGGGTGAAATGGAGGGATGGTGTTATGTGTGTGTGGGTTTTGGGGTGGCCGGCTGAACTCACCACCTCTGTGATGTGTGTGGCCATTATTGGCTTTGGTTTGTGTGTGCTGTGTGCAAACTCTCTTAGAGAGGGTGCACTGGTTCTGAAGCCCTTTTCATGGCCGGTAAATAAACCGGAAGCGGGCCTTGTCCCGTATTTGTGCACTAGACCCTTGTGTGAAGTGTACATTCTTTCCCTTGACAAAAACAAAAATTTGTCACAATAATTAAAACATTGTACATATCAATAATCTGTATATACTTTCCTCCATACTCAAGAACACTGCACACACTGCAACATCACATCACTATACTGCACCTTCCTGCAATTTATTCGATTCTTTGCACTTCTGGTTAGATGCTAACTGTGTTTGCATTGGCTCTGTACTTTTATTGAATCTAAAGTAAAACAGTACTTTTGGAAATTACAATGTACGCATACATCTTGTCCCAGAGCTCATAAATGGGAAACTTTGGAAAGAAGAAACAGGCTAACATTTCTCATCAACGATCCCTTTACAGTGCAGAGAGGGAGAACCAGTATGGAGGCCAAGTGGTTTCCCTTCACTGCATATACACGTATGTTAATTCCACCGCATGGCTTGACTTAATTTGCCTTTTGCTTGCTTCTGTGTGCTCCATTGCTGCTGTGCTTGTTGTATTTGGATGATAATATCTCAATATTTTTTGCAATGTCAGCAGCTGCATTAAGGAGTTATTACCTGCAGTAAAATGCAGTTTAATATACCAGGTACCAAAACGTGTAGTTCAGTTTCTATAGTGATGTGATCATGCAATTGAGCTCAAAATACATCAATCTATGGGTACATATTCACCTTTGTATCATTGTTGTTTATTATTATTGTTTCATTCCAGTGTTTATTCAGTGCTTGTTCTCCATGTTGATTCTCTTTATTAAAAATATTTAAACTGCTCTCCCTTGCACATACATTCGTACCCAGAACTCTCAGCAATATAAACTGTAAATGTCTCACCTGACCACAGATTTTCTCCTTAATAAGAGGAAAAAAGAAAAGAAAATTAAGTAAATAATTGTTAAGCCCTCTCTGATGTTCTTCCACTTAATTAGCATAATTATATACAGACTTATGCAAACGTTTGGGCACCCCTTTAAAAATAACTTTGGTGATTTTGTCATTGAAAAGATGTTAACACAGTCTCTCTGTGACATGAAAAAATACACAATATTTTCAGCAAACATTGATGCATAGTAAAAAAAATAATAAAAAAATAAAAAATAAAAACATTATTATGGCACTGTGCAAAGGTTTGGGCACCCTATTAAATCAGTACTTAGTAACACCTCAGCTTGCACAGCGTCGTCCATGGTGGATTTAGAGGTTTGTTTAGGATCATTGTCCTCATCCTCTCTTCAGCTTTACCTTTTTTACAGATGGTGTGATGTTTGCTACAAGTTGCTGGTATTTAGTGGAATCCATTCTTCCCACCACCCGTGCAATGTTTCCTGTGCCTGCCTGCAACACAACCCCAAAGCATGATAGAACCACCCTCATGCTTAATGGTTGGCAATGTGTTATTTTTATGAAATACCTATCCTTTTTTTTTTCCAAACATGCCTTTGCTGATTGTGGCCAAAGAATCTATTTTAACTTCATCAGTCCACAGCACTTGTTTCCAATAAGCATCAGGCTTCTGTAGATGTTCTGTTCCATACTTCTGACATTGGATTTTATGATGGGGATGCAGGTAAGGTTTTTTTTTCTGCTGACTCTTTCATGAAGATCTTGTGGAACGGTGCACCACCACTCCTGAGTCTCCTAAATCTTCCTGCAGGTTTTTTGCAGTCAAATTGGGATTTTGATTAGTCTTTCTGACCAGCATACGAGCAGTTCTCTCTTGAGAGTTTTCTTGGTCTTGCAGGTCTCATCTTGACCTCTACAGATCCCCTGAACTGCCATCTCTTAATTACATATCTCACTGTGGAAATTGCAAGCTGACAACACCTTGCTATCTTCTTGTAGCCATCTCTTACTGTACATTGTGGGCATCAATAACTTTCATTTTCAGAGTCTTACACAGCTGCTTAGAGAAACCATGGCTGTTGAGTGTCCACAAGTGTGTGCACAAGGTTTGAAGAATCAGAGTATTTGTCAGAAGGTTTGAAAGTGGCACCAGCTGGCATTTACTAATAACAGCTTTGGGCCATGCATCAGATGTAACAAGCTGATTAAGGTCTGAAACCTTCTAAAAAGAATCTGAGACTATGGAACTCTTAGGGTGCCCAAACGTTTATAGTTTTTATAACAAAACAATAATATTTTCATTTATTTACAATTTATTGTAAGGAGCACCACGGCACCACCTGGTGGCCATGGGAGGTCGCCGTCGGCGGAGTTCTGAGCACTCCCTGGCCACACCCACCTCAGGTGTTCCCAGTCAGGGCCATCAGGAGGAGGCTTCAAATACAGACTGAAAGTTAGAGTCAGTGCAAAGTCTTGTTTGCTTGATACAAGTCTGAGCGTTCTTTTTTGTTTGGTTCGCTTGGTTTTTGACCCCTTGCTTTAATCTTTGACCACGTTTTGTATATTCCCCTTGTATTCACTGTTCTTTGTGTTTTTTGACCTGGCTTGGATTCTCAACTACGTTTTGCATTTCCTACATGCTTCTGTTCCTGGTTTATTGACTTTGCCTGAATTTGGATTACCTTTTGTTTTTGTCAAGTTATCTTTGGTTACTATGTTTTAGACCTTCGCCTGTTCTACCCATGTTGCTGTCCTTTCAAGGATCTGTTCATACTTGCTTTTTGTACAAGACTTTATTAAATCTTTTTATATGCATTTCCGTCCACCTCTTCTTACTAAACTGCCACAGAAGACTTCGCCTAAACATGGACGGAGCAGAAGGATTGGAACACCACATGAACGAGGTCCTGAAAGCCGTACAATAACAAGGTCGTTTGTTGGGGAACCACCATAACAAAATTCAACAAATTAGATCCTGTTTGGGAACACTGAACAACACCATGCAGCAACTCTCATTGATTCTACACCAAGCCACGCCTCCAACCATTCCCACTCCTGTAGAGACTAGGCCCATTCCTGCAACCAAAATGCTTGGAGAATGTCTGGCCAAACCAGAGAAGTATAACGGAGACCCATGAAAAAATGTAGAGAAGATTTTTAGTGTTATGTTTTAGTGAAAGTTCAGCGGAAAAGATTTTAATTATATTCACTTTGCTGAGTGGTTCTGTTTTGGAGTGGGTCACAGCCGTTTACAACAATGTCGAACCAGAAAACATTGATCTTGAGCCCTTCTTTAGAGACTTTAAAGCTGTATTTGATCATCCTCATGAAGGCATTGATCCAGGAGAGAGACTTTTGAAACTCAAACAAGGCACTAGATCTACTCATGCGAGTTCCATACTATCGCTGCTAGTAGCGGTTGGAATGAAACAGCATTAATTTCCCGGTTTCGATTAGGCCTCTGTGAGGATATAAAGAAAGAACTAGCCTGCAAAGATGAGGAACTATCACTGGATTCGTTGATCAGAATAGCATTACGGTTGGATCAGCTGCTGCGGTAGCGTCGCAAATCAACAACGCACACTTCCTGTTCACGTTTGCCTATTAGGGAGCCTAAGGAGGAGGTCATGCAAATTGGGACCATGTCCCTTACTGCTGCTGAAAAGGAGACAAAGAACAGATTGGGGCTGTGTAGATATTGTGGGGAGAACTGACATTTTTTGGTTTCATGTCCTCACAAACCTCTTCAGAAGAGAGAAATTAAGAAGCAGGGTGAGGTAAATTCATGTCCTCACTTCATCCAAGAGTTAGTAAAACCAGTGACTGTACCCTTGGTCTTTGATACTCAACCTTTATCTTCATTCACAGCTCTCCTAGATTCAGGAGCAGCAGCTAATTTCTTAGATATTGATTTGGCGAAAGGTTTGGGACTCGAGGTGGAGAGATTAACTGATCCAGTAAAAGTAGTGGCAGTAGATGGAAAACCATTGGGAGAGGGAACTGTTTTTCATTGTACCAAACTGGTGAGAGTTATTATTGGAGCATCTCATCAAGAACAGTTAGGATTTTATTTGATTAAATCTGCTCCCTTTAAGATTATATTGGGACTCCCATGGTTATGTAAAGACAATCTCACCATTTCCTGGTCGTCTTCAGAAATAATTGAATGGTCTCTGTATTGCATTAAGAACTGTTTGACATTGCCATGTTCCGCCACTAGGGTGGAGAGAGACTATAGTAGAGATTCCCGAGGAATATAAAGATCTTTCTTTGGTGTTAGAAAAAAGAAGGCAACAACTTTACTGCCACACAGACCATGGGATTGTGAGATTCAATTGCGTCCAGGCTGTATGCCCCCTAGAGGTAGGACTTATCCTCTGTCACAGGTGGAAACTCAAGCCATGGAAGAGTACATTCAGGAAGCCCTCAGGATTGGTTACATCCGACCTTCTACTTCACCTGCTTCAGCTGGATTCTTTTTTGTGAAAAAGAAGGATGGAGGACTACGCCCTTGCATCGATTACTGAGGTTTGAATTCAGTCATAACACCATTCACGTATCCACTTCCGTTAGTGAGTCCACAAGTGAGTGGAGCGTAGATTAAATGAAGTTAGATTTACGTAGTGCTTATTATCTTTTGATGTTGAAAGATGGAGATGAGTGGAAGACAGCGTTTTTCACCACTTCAAGACATTACGAATATTTGGTTGTACCTTATGGGTTAACCTTAGCTCCCTCCGGCTTTCAATCTTTCATAAATGATGTGTTTTGATGTTGGGAAAATTTGTAATTACATACTGTAATGATTCTCTGGGAGGGAGAACCACTTACTGACACACTTGCACATGAGTATGCTCTTTGCACCAGTCAGAGAGCTGGCCAGATTTATTAAAAAAAAAAAAAATCTTTAAAAAGGCTAACCTGTACCAGTGCGTCCCCTAGTGTGTAGGATGCGCACAGCATAACCCGTGAGCAAGGCGTGATGGTGGATGGCCA
>JBBIGC010045882.1:0-11597 GCA_037576955.1 Lepidarchus adonis | reverse complement strand
TGTTTATCAGTACATTGCAGAAAATAATGAACTTTATCACAATATGCTAATTTTTTGAGAAGGACCTGTATTGTTGTATTGACAAAAAACGTCTCTTGAATCTCTTGAATTATAGATTACACAGCAAAAAGTATCATCATGTACATGCAAATCACTATTAAAACCAATACATTTTGAAATGCATGCCATTGATAATCTTATTACAATGGCATCAGTCAACGGATGGGAATTAACATGCATTAGGAAGCAAGTGAAGTGAGTTCTTGATGTTCTGTGTTGGAAGCAGGAATAATGGACCAGTGTTAAAGAACTGTCACACTGTCACACAGACAACTGGGTTCCCAAAACAGCAGGTCTTACTAGTGTTCCAAAGATACAATGGTTGGTATCTATTAAAAGTGATTCAAGGAGAACAACTTGTAAAACAAAAGCAAATGGGTCACTCATGGGGAAATGTTGTTATTAGCCTGTTAGCAATTCAGTATTGTTGGCTATGATAGAAAGGTGTCAGAACAAAGTGCAGACCGGTCAGAGAGCCCATGCTGACCAATACATTGTTAGCTAGGTGGATTTAATGTTATGGCTGATCAGTGTATAGCGGACATAATCTATTTTGCATTAAGATTTTATTGCACGATAATAAACAAACGAATGTAATGAAATCACATGCAAAAATCTGTGACACAACCTCAGAAAATGAGGAAATAGCCTTCAGCATGTTTTCACTTTTGACCCATTTTAGACCAACAGTAACGCTCTTTTTCCGCTAAGATGTAATGTACATGATGTAATCTACAAATCCAACAGCATGACAGCATGTCAAGCATAAGTATGTGCTGCTTGTTGATTGACATTACCTGAAAAGCACTTTAAGTCTAAATGTACCTGCATAGCAGCCACCTCCTGCTCTGTCTGAAAGGGCTGTGACTGAGCAAGCGCCATCAGGTTGTGGGTGGTCCAGCACTCCACTTCTCCAGCCAATATAAGAAGCTTCTCCCATAAGCACAACCCAACCTGTAGGTTGTCTAGACGACAGTCTGTCCTCTCTGTCACCTGAAGAGGAGGAAAGAGAAGCACAAGTGCTCTTTTCTTTGCCCAATGAAAATGAAGGTGTGTTGGTGATGGTTGTGGCAAAAGGCATTATCATTCTAAATATTACAGCTAATAAATTCAAGAAGTAAAGCAGCATACATCCAACCAGTGGTCCATGATTACATCAGCCTCGTTCTCAAATGGAGGTTCCGGGCAGTCCGCAATCTTCTTCATCTGAGACTGCAGCTGTCTACACATAACCCTGAAGCCCTCCATCCCATCGCCAAGAGCACTCAGCTCCAGTTTAATACTGCTAACCTGCACATACACATACACATAAAACACACTCACACAAATAGAGATAACAGCATTGCAAAAACTATTAAAATATTAATATCACTTTTAGCCACTTTCAGTACTCAAGAGTCAATGGTATGTATGTCAGCCCACAATTCAGTTCATGTTTCATAACAAGAATTAAGTTTGAGATACAAACAGTTCCTCAAGAAATAAAGGATTATGATCTATTGAATAAAAATGTGTAACTGTACCATTAACTCGCCAGTCCATGTGGATCATATAGTATATGACAACTAAGCTGCTGTTTTTAATTCAGTATTTTTGTGATGAACACATTTAAAGTATAAATGATGCCTGGGTTAAGCACCATCTATTCGGACTGAAGTTATAAGAAACTTACTCACTACTTTTTAATGGACAATACAATGAATCCAGTCAGAACAGAGGCTATTAGTCCAAAATGTCAGATATTGATCCTTTAATACTTTTTATTTTTCTTAAATACTTAAATAAATGTATTCAGATGCTTATTTTTTTCTGCAGTTGGTTCAGAAATGTTTTGCTATTTTGGTGTTTATGTCTATATTTTTTCTGACTGGATATCAAGACTATGTAACTATAAACTATACAGTTATTATTTAGTTATTAATAACAGAAGTTAGTAAAAGCTACATAAATTAGTAAATACTGTAATGTTTAGAGCCTCTAATAAATGTATTGTCACTCCAGTGAAAGTGAAAATCAAAAATTAAAGTGTCATTGCATTATTTAACATAAATGAACAGAAAACACACTGCCTTTTATAACATGACGTGATCTACACAAAGGACTGTGGAGAAATACACACTAGTAACATAATGTGGCTGATGCTGCCATCTACTGCACTCAAACAAGGTATTACAGTGTGTGTGTATTAATGGTCTCGTACTGTGCTGAAGAGCCGCTGAAGATTGTCTTTGCCCATGTACGAGGACTGTTCACTAATGGTCTGCTCTGCTCTCTGCATGATTCCTCCCAGATGACCTCGAAAGCTCTGAAACCTCTTCAGAAGCTCTATCAGAGAAAGGCAGTCCTCCCGACTGCACATAAGGAAATGGTGTGAATTCTTCACATGACGTACTGTTACCTTTGCATCTAATGTTTCCATTTTCATACAGAATTATCATAATTTTTTTTGTAGTGTTCTCACCTTTCCATCACAGCTCTCTGCAGCTCCTTCCACTGTGTCACGATATCTTCAAGACCCGGCGCATGTGCAAATGCACACTGCACACTCTGGATGTCTGAATGCAGAGAATCTAGTTTACTCTCCATATCTGTCACACAACGCAACCTGGAGAAGAAAGTGACAAGAAATATTAAAACTAAAAAAAAATGACATGTCTTTATGTATTCAGTCAATATGTGGCCATACAACCATGATGACAATGAAAAGGCACTTGCATTTTTCATGTTACCTTAAACGAGATGCATAAAATTACTTTCAGGTAATCAAATTGCAAAATTAATTTTTGGACAATTGAACGAAGATTTAAAAGCATAGCATAATCTAATAACTTAAGAAAACGGCATTAGACTTGAGGCTTAAACATAGCAAGGTCTGTTTTATGATGCTAAATTTCTCCTGTTAAAAAGTTGAATATTGTAAGACATAATGGTAGTTTTTGTAATTCAAAAATTCCAGTTAAATTATGATTTCCATGTAAAAATGATGTCTTGCTGGGTGGCACAATGTTGCACGGTTTGTATGTGTACTTCACAGTAAGAAGGTCCTGGGTTTGACCCCTGAGTCGGCCGCAGGTGCCTTTCTGTGTGGAGTTTGTAGCTCTCCCAGTGTTTTAGTGGGTTTCCTCCGACTGTCCAGAGGCTTGTGATTTAGGTTGACTGGCTACTCTACATTCCCAATAGGTGTCGGATCGGATCCAGCTTCCTCATGTTCCAATTTGGATAAACAGTTTGGAAAATGAATGAATGATTGATATCTTGTTCATCCATACCTTCCACTCTCTCTCACCTGTGCTGCAGGGCAGGTAGAGTGGGCTCCTTCAGACTCTGTCTCTCCAGCATTCCCTGTACTTCCTTGAGCGCAACCAGCAGGGCTTTCTTCCTCCTTCCAAGCATTCTCTCCCTCTGTTCCCTTTCATCCTTTCTCTGTGCTTCTCTCTCTGCTCCACCCACCTTCAACACTGCTGCACGTCTGACCAGTGTGGACACCACATCCTGACAGCTGATGTCGTTAGTCTCCAGTGTCAGGCTCATGCCTACGTCCTCCAGCATATGATCTAACTCTACAGCTTCATCCCTGGCCTGCTGAAGCCTCTGCTTGATGGATGTTGATAATGTAGATGTAACTGGTGTTTCTGGAAGATCCACGTTCAGCTGGTGTAAGCCAGGAAGGAGGTGTTCTAGAGCCTTGAGAGTTGACTGTGTCTTCTGTAGTCTATGGTTCAGATGATGCAGACGGTGTGTACAGTTTTGAATGGTTTGCTGCAGTGGGAGATGGGCCTGAAGTTCAACCTCAGTCAGGCCTGTAGAGGAGGCCACTTGACTCTCAGACTCCACAAGGAGCCTCAGTTCTCTTTGAATATTCTCATCCAAACGCTAATGAGAAAGGTAAAGTCAGAAATCAGTGTTGGTAAGCTACTAAATATTAGTGAACATGAAATTTTAGGAAAAATGCATTATGAAGATAAATATATTTAATTAAGGGATAAATTGGAATGATTAACTTGGCCAATTATACTGTAGTCTGTTCAAAAAAATTTCTTTAGCTTTGCACTGGAGCTATGAGGTCAGTTTAACTAATACAGAACTGTAGACTCATGTTTAGCATCAAGCCACTGATTTTCTAAATGACTTTTACTTATTCTACAGAGAATACACTTCCTTTCATTTTAATGCACAGTTCCTGTTCAAGTGTCTCTAAAAACATTACCACATTATGTTTTATTTTTTATTTTCTGTTAAACTCAGGACATAAACAGAAGTTTTGCATGTAACTAGCAGAAAATTCTTTATTTAATTTTGATACCTGCAAATTATATGTTCATATTTTCATTTAGTATATTTACAAAACATTTTACTAAGGTGGTCAAATATGTTCATAAGAACTGGGAGGTAGACATTCACCAACCTGAGGCTCAGTATTGCATTTTAAAAGGTACTTTTCACTATCATTTTTTACACTATTAAAAATAAATAAATAAATTGAAAAACAGGGTTTGGGGAACCATCGTAAGACGAATACGTCGTAACTTGAGGGCCCATTGTATGCTCATTTTTTAATTTGATTGATTTAAAGTCAGCAGCAGACTACTTTTTGTAAGAGTTTCCACTGTTTTGTAACTCATAGTCCGCATGCAAATGTGAAGAGGAAAACCTGGGACATTTGGCTGATTCTGACCTGAATTACAGCTTCAAGGGGCTCAGCAATAGAATTCATTTTATTAATATACACAATACGTTCATAAGACAATGCACCTTTAAATCTCCATGAAGGGTTCCAGGATCAGTGAGGGCAAAGCTAGTGATGACCACAGGTTTTTGAGCAAGCTGGTTAAGCTGATCAGAGATCAGTTTAATACGAACATCAGCTGGCTCTAACAATTCCAAAGCACTCTCTAGTGACTTCATCCTATGACACAAAGAACAGTCAATTTTGTAACAGTTTAAAGTGTGTGTGTGTGTGTGTGTGTGTGTGTGTGAGAGAGAGAGAGAGAGAGAGACCTGGCCTGAAAGCAGATCTGCTGTTCCCTCCACTGTTGAATAAGCTTTGTTCTGTCTGTCTCAACACTGCACCCATCCTCCATGTGTGAGTGTGAAGAGCTCTGAAGTTCAAGCTCCAGCCAAAGAGACTCCGTATGCTGCTTCAGTGTCTATACACAACACAATCACCCATAACTTTCATAAATCTGTTCTAAATTACAAAAACTCTATAATGTTCAATCAAAATACATCAATGCTTCACTGTCTTGTGTTGCAGTAAATTTAATTTAAAAGAACTGGTTTAATATAGAGAAATAAATTACAACTGGTGTCATTGGGAACAGCATGCTACAGTGGAAGAGAGGTTTGCAGTGTAATAATAATCTTTCACTGCTGGATAATAATTGAGGAATTACCTGGAATTCCAGGAGGTGTGTGTTCAGGGAGGAAGGTGAGAGACTGACGCGTGTGGGGAACTCTGTTCTCAGCTTCTCACTGTTCATCTGCAGCTGCTGCTGGAAAGCTGAATGGGCAGAACCACAGCTGTGATAAAAAAAATAATAATAACACTGCATTAAAGCCAAATACTCGTGTCTCATATTTCATTACAGCAAGTTCATGCTTTTATTTGTTTTAAGCTGTTAATACATCAGACATGAATAAACATTGCACAAGGGTACAAGGGCGATCCAAGCAGAAGTGATGTAAAATGGAATTACCTGCTGTGAGCTTCCTGTGAGGCAGTCCACTTTTCCTGTGCTTGCTCAGTGTGAGTAACAGTCCTTTTCGATGTCTGTTTGGTCTCCACACTGTTGGCCTGAACGATGCCCTGTGGGTTTGGGGCAAGATGAGGTTGAGTTCCAGGGTCACCAACATCCCAAGCATATGAGTGTGCTGTCCAACAACCCTATCCAATTACAGTGGATTAACTTTACCAAGCTCCTGCTGAGCTTAAGAGGGTTCATCTCAGCCAATCAGGCATAGTAACCTCTTGTAAAGGCCATCAGAGTGCTTAGGTAGTGTTAAGCTTGGGTAGAGGAACATTTATCCATCTGAATGTAAACAAAGAGTACTACAGACTATGTTAATACATATAGTATCTTACAAGAGTAAGTACACCCTCCTGGGTAACATGGAGTCCTGTGGTCTGATGAGACCAAGAAAAACTATTTTGGTTCAGATGGTGCCAAGAGTGTGTCGCAGCAACCAGGTAAGGAATACAAAGACAAGTGTGTCTTGCCTACAGTCAAGCATGGTGGTAGAAGTGTCATGGTTTAGTGCTGCCACCACTGAGGAGCTACAGGTCATTGAGGGAACCATGAATGCCAATGTGTACTCTGACAAACTGAATCAGAGCATGATCCTCCCCCAGGAAACTGGGACGCAGGGCAGCATTCCAACATGATAACGACCCAAACACACCTACTGTAAGGGCCAAGCATGTCTCCTGACCCTATTGAGCATCTGTGTGGCATCCTCAATCAGAAGCTGGAGGAGCATAAGGTCTTTAACATTCACCAACTCTGTGATGTCGTCATGAAGGAGTGGAAGAGGATTCCATTGGCAACCAGCAAAGCTCTAGTGAACCCCATGCCCAATAACGTTTAGACAATGCTGGAAAATAATAGTGTACACACAAAATATTGACACTTTGGGCACAATATGGACATTTTCACTTAGGGGTTTACTCACTTTTGTTGCCAGCAGCTTAGACATTAATGGCTGTGCGGAGTTATTTTGAGGGGACAGTAAATTTACACTGTATACAAGCTGTACACTGACTACTTTACATTGTATCAAAGTGTCACATCTTCAGTGTTGTCCCATGATCGACAAAAATAAGAGGGGTGTACACACTTTTGTGAAATACTGTATATTGAATGCAAACTCATACTAAGTGATATAAATGCATTCTTCTGCCTTCCAGTCACAACCAGTTAACATGTTCCTAAAATGTAGCGATACAGAGAAGAATATCAAACTTTTTTTTTATATCTTTGAAAATTCAGACTGCTTTTTATATTAGGTAAAGGTGATGAAAGCAGATGAAAGTGTTTTTATATAACAGCAAAAGCAACACACACACACAAACGCACACACAAACAAACGCAGCCCCCCGACACATGTATGTATGCACGTGTCCATGCACATGAACCTGTGATTGTACTTGGCCTAGTGATTGGTCAGCAGGCAGTCCGGTCTCTCTCAGCAGGGTGCTGTCCTGAGCTTGCTCCCACCTGCCAAGAACACACATACATATAAACAGGCCATCAGGTTCAGTCATGACACAACAAAGAGCATGTGCAAGAATAAACTGAAATGTGAAGTGGCATTTGGATGGTGACATTTAATATTTAATATATTTAGTTTTGCACACATTTTAAGGAGTAAAGCTGAAAACCTTTTAGTTAGCAAATGTGTTATAGAAATATGCTTAGCTTCACTGATGATGCCTGTTACCCTTCTCAGACTATAACCTAAGAGGTATTTCGCAATCCAGCCCTGTCCAATAGGAGAAGAGCTAAGATATATTTCTATTGGGCAGTCCATGCTGCTTTGTGAAATGTCCCCCTTTTCCACTATTATGTAATATTTAAACGAATCACCACTCCATGAGTCACCTTTCCTGGCACGGTGCTGTTTGGCTGCATGGGTTAGTCTGGTGCAGAAAAGTCTCCAGCCTGGCTCCACTCTCCCTCAGATGAGTGGTGGCCAGACAGGAGCTGGTTGTAGGTCTCAGAGCGTAGCTAAGCTCCTGTAGAGCTTCCAGACGTCCCCTAGGCCCCGTGGCCGAGGAGAATGCCTGAGTGTAGAAGCAGAACACAGCATATGCAAAGATGACCTTAACATGTAATTTATGGAAACTTTAATGGTAGATTAATGTTGCAATTAATAATAGTTTATTTCTTGAGTATGTAAATCAAGATGCACTCAATACAACATATTTAATCAGTTAAAAAAATAAAAAACAGTAATTATGTGTTAATGTGCAACTCAGCCATCTAAAGCTGTGAGCATAGAGCTTTGTGCAGAGGTGTCTGTATGCTGGCCATTTCGAAAGTGAAGTGAAAATCCCATTAGAGGTAATACGACTCGCTAATGTAGCTAATTGAAAGTGATAAGACAGCAAAGCTCATGCCAAGTCTTTACTAATGCAAAGAGGCAAATTTGTTATGCATTATAGTCTGCCCAGACATGCACGTCACCATGATCAGACACATCAGGAATCACAATCAGAATTACACCTTTTTTAAGATATAAATAATCATATGAAATATATACAGAGGCAAGTATATGGAAAATCATGGTTTTCTGCATTGATTTGTCATAAAATGTAAACTAATCTTCATCTAAGTCAAAGGTACTGACAAATTGAATGTGTCTAAAATGATAATACAAAAAATATGATATTTTTGTGTCTTTATTGAGATCAACCATAAACAACATATGTGGACAAAGTATGTGAACCCTTGAATTAATGACATCAAAAAAGGTAGTTGGAGTCAGGTGTTAGTATACCTGGAGGCTTGTTGAAAACAGGTTCACATACTTTTTCTTGCCATTGTATGTGTATATTAGACACATTTATCTTAAAATTCTTTCTTTATACACTTTGGATGAACTATATATATATATATATATATATATATTATACTGTAACTAACTACCTTTTCAGTAACTAAAATTGGGTTAATTACTCAATGTTGCCCAGAATAAAAATATTCCTGAACCACCGGACTATGTGGTCCTCAAACACCTTGGTTTTCTTTTTTCTTTACTTTCAGAATCAGAAATCAGAATCAGAAAACTTTATTAATCCCGGGGGGAAATTGTTTAAAGTGATTGACCCCCAACATGAGTTGAACCTGCAACCTTCTAAACATGAGTCAGACCCGCTACCATTGCACCATGAGGTCTTAGCTCATTTTGTACTTGATTTAATTTTACAATTTTTAGCTTTTAATACTGGCCAAAAGCATACATTTTTCTTATTAATTCTTCTTATTAAAATATAACAATTGCTATAATAATACCAGGCAATTACATCTGACAATGTGAGACTGCTTGAGCCCCTGCCCCTGCCACTTTCCTTCTCATAATGTCTGTCATGTGCCCAATCAAGCACAGTCTCCGTGACCTGCCTTTGTTGGTGGCACCCTGTTAACAATTGTGTTTGTCCTAAGCCTTTGTATTTTTTTTTCATTATTTAGGCAATAGCCCACCAATTAACTACAAGACATTTTCTTACTTAAGTACATTTTTTCTAATTTCCCCATGATTAGGAGGATGAATGCCGGGCCTGAAGGACTGGAATACTGCATGGTTTGGTATTCAAACACTTTGCCAAGTGTAGTTGGTTTAATAGGAAATTCACAAAAGTGGGTCAGACACGGACCCTCCAGGACAGTCGTGCCCCCACCCCCCAAATCCCTGATCTCTGGTATGAGCAAGTCTACTTGAAAATGCTTGATTTTTCCTTCAGTAACCACAATCGTACAATATAGAATCACTCTCATTACATCATTCAAACCTTTTTACACCATCAAACATAAAAGCTGCATTATACCATATATTAAACATTGCATAAACATATGACTGAAGTTGAATACTTTATCCTTCTCCTGTAACTCTGCTTGATATTTAAAGAAGTTTAGTAATGACACTGATATTTTAAATGTCCAGATGTAAGAGCCTAACCAGGGAAAAGAGCTGCAAATGAGCTTTATATTGAAGTCCTGCATATATTACATGTTAAACGGTAAGTGACAGTATTTCTCTGCAGTTCCCCAATCAAATGATTCAATAAATTAAATTGCTGAGGGAAAATCATAAAGTGAGGAATAAACACTCCTACAGTGAAGAGCATGCAGAAGCAGTGTCGCATGCAGTTTTTGCAGTTGAAGCCATACTGTGTTAAGGTACCTGTTCACTGCACACTTGGTTTGGAAGACAGGCAGCGTTAGTGTCTATTTTGCATTTCACATTAATTGACTCCCTTCGATGAACCTCTCGCCACAAATCAGGCAGAAAGGATTCTATTGCTGAACACACAGCCTAGGCAACAAGACCACAGGTTTTTACATGAATCTCAGAGTCTACTGCAGAAAAATGACACAAATAATTACTACAGCCAATTCAGCCATGTTTGGGTTATGTTCCAAGATCTCTGTGAAATGACTTATGTATATGCACATATACAGGCATGTGATGCTGTAAGTGAACTTCCGCTGGTTGTGGTTGTTGGTTTCAACATCTCCTACCTCCAGCAATTTCCTACTATAGTAAACAACTAGGTGCACTAAGATGATAACAGCTAGTCCCAAACACAGAGTCTAAACCAATCACAACAATCCACTGCTCCTTCTAAATCCAGTCAGTCCAGCAATTTTATTATTATATCAGTTCTGTGCAACATGCTAATAGCTAATGCAGAGTAAGTAATGCTGTTATTTCATTTACCTCCCATTGAGTCCTGACAGACAGAGAGAGATGCTCCATGTCTCTGACCTTGGCCTCAGAGCAGAAAAGTGCTACCCCATCTAAAGCGTCCAGAAACTCCACCAACACCTCTGGCTTAAGTAGTTGCAGTGCCCCCTAGAGGTAGACAAGATTCACACTACATTATACTAAACCAAACAGTGCTGCAAATTCTATTTCACACTTTTTTAAAAATCTAAAATGTTATTTGGAGTGATGTGCAGAGAAGAACTGCCTTTGATTACTTACAGAAATGTTTGATGGATGTTTCTTGAAAGAATGTTGATATGTAGGAGTTAAATTTTTTTTTTTTTTTTACAGCTAATGGCATCTGTGGTTAATGGTATGGTGCTATATCAGTTTAGTTAACATTTCAACTTCAACAGACGTCCTGTTCTATAGAGAGATTTTTAGTTAAAATGGACATAACTAATGTAAAATTGTGGTGTGTATAGGCCATATCCGGTCATCTGCTCCACGCGTGCATGGGAGACAGGTTAGATGCAGGCTATTATCGAGCAGGCCAACAACATCTGGCTTGATAAGACACACACACACACTGTTCCCTGAATACATGTTATTGAATTTAGGGAGGAGGTACAGGGTCTCTAAACACAATTGCCTCAAACACTCGTTCATCCCCTTCTCTATAAAACTAGTAAAAAGCGATTAGTGGAGGATTTGAAAGATGAGGGTTGTGTTGTATGTGTGCATTTTGGATATAGATCTAAGATATTTTAGTTCATAGTTATTCATATAACACACATTTTTATCTTGTATGTATGTTTGTATCTGTGTATGTCTGGTAATGCAGCATTGCCCTCTTTTCGAACCAAATTTCTCCTTCGGGAAGACCAATAAATGAACTTTTAACTTTGTTGTGGTGCACTTGTATGTGTGATTGAGTGTGTTCACATTGATAAACTTTCACTTCCCATCAGGTTATGTTAGCATACATTCAAATCAATAAACATGTAACAATAAACAATTGCAAAAATGAAGAGAAATCTACGGTGGCCCTGAAGTGCAAACCACAACAACAAATTGAGAAACACAAACACAAAAGCAGAAACACAACAACA
>JBBIGC010045874.1:0-11597 GCA_037576955.1 Lepidarchus adonis | reverse complement strand
CCAAATATTTTCCATGAAATATATCATTTTAAATTATCCAGATAGCTTTTTAATTTCTAGACATCCACAACCTACTTTTACTATAGACCTTAGAGACCCTAGATTTCAGATAAAAAATAACATTTCCACCTGCAGGAGGTTTAAATGTAATTATGTGTAATGCAACTGAACATTTTTATGTTTATTTAAATGATGAAAATGTAAATTTTATCTGTCAATTGTTGCATTATCATCACAATAATATTTAGGCCCTATATTAAAGAGGGTGAAAAATTTGCTTGTTAAAATATGTTGACAAAAATAAAGACAATATCCATGGAATGTACCTATATTTTCAGCAACAACACTAAAATCACTGACAAGGGACATGAATAACATTGAATATCTTGTTACAATAACATCCTCAATAGAATGGAATATATTAGGCAGTGAGTGAACAGTCAGATTTTGATGTTAATGCATTGGAAGCAGAAAAAAGTACTCAAAAATGGTACTCAGTAGTTTGTATGATGCCCACATGTTCATATGCATGCCTGACGATGTTGGGGGATGCTCCTAATGAGATGAAGGACATCCCAGATCTGGACCAGACTTTGTCTATCCTGTAGATGGTCTCCTCAGACCATCACTGACACACCACCAAACCAGTCATGCTGTACAATGTTATAGACATCATAACGTTCTCCATGGCTTGTACAGACCTTTTAATATCTGTTACATGTGCTCAGGGTGAACCTCCTCTCACCTGTGAAAAGCACAGGACATCAATGGTGGACCTGCCAATTCCACTACTCTATAGCAAATGGGAATCGAGCTCCTGGCAGTGAGCACAGGGTCACATGTATGTCACATGTCACCCTCATGAAGACTCTGGCAGTGTCCCTTCTTGCATCTAAGAATAGATACTGGTCCTGCCGATGGGTTAAGGACCTTCTACGGCCCTGTACAGCTTTCATAGAGTAACTGTCTGTCTCCAGGAATCTCCTCCATGCTCTTGAGACTGTGTTGGGAGACACAGCAATACGTCTGGTAATGGTGGGTATTGATTTTCCATCCTGGAGGAGATGAGCTACCTGTGCAACCTCTGTAGGAACCAATGTCATGCTACCAGTGGTGACACGGACACTAGCTAAATTCAAAAACAATCAGAACCATTCCTGTTGTCTCATTGTGGCTCCTCTTGGGGCAAAGCAGCTGAAACTGATTAACAAACCCCTCTGCTACTTGATGTGATTCCAAAATGTACACAAACACACACATATACCATATTTCCCCAATGATAGGCCGTCCCATTCTATAAGCTGCAGAAAATGCTCATTTATGTTTAAAACTCTAAGATAAGCCGCCCCATGTTATTAGCCGCAGTGTTACTGAATTTATTGATTTGAAGCATCTAACTTGACAAACTCCTGGAGCCTTTGCAGCTCAATACTAGTAGTGATATTATATCATAGTTCAGTATAAACAATTAAATTAATCAAATTTGGAACTAACTGATATCACGCCACAACTACGCTGCAGAATTTAAGCTCCAGGTCGTTGCTTTCGCTAAGCAACATCTGCAATATCTGGTGACAAAAGCATGACCGACATCAAAGCAGTATAGATCACAAATGACAACGTTTACGGATCTGATTTTGAAGGATTTTAAGAAAGATTAGACTAATAATTTTTGCATTTCAGTGTTGCTAATTTTATACTGAAGAATGTACATGGAGACAGATGATTGACATCGCTGTACTGCCGTACCCTCACCCTCCAGTCGTTTAAATTAAAATGAAAAAGAATCCGTTTCCAGCCAACAATTAACTTTTGTTCATTTTATTTCTGTTAAATTGAGCTTGTATTATATACTAAGATATAATGTAATGTAGCAAAGGACTAAAAAGGTTTAAGAGGGTCTGGATGCGGCGGGACCATTTAAGTGAGAGAACATCGTCAGTGATCTATCTTTGCTTTGAGTTGCTTTTCTAAATAAATAAGTTTATTGTGTATATATTGTAAAATATTGTGTATTTTTGACCATGTCCTAGAGAGACTGTGTTAACTTCTTTTCAATTACAATATCACCAAAATCTGCTATTTATCAAGGGGTGGCCAAACTTTTGGATAAGATTGTATATATACAGTCTTATATAGTCTCTCTAGGATATTGAAAAAATACACAATATTTTCAGCAAACATTGATGAATAGCTACTTTTTATGCCATAAATTGAACAAAAAAAACATTATTATGGCACTGTGCAAATGTTTGGCCATCCTAAGTGTTCCAAGGTCTCAGATTCTTTTTACATGGTTTCAGACCTTAATCAGCTCATCTGATGAATGGAAACATCTGTGATTAGTAAAAGTCAACTGGTGCCAATTTCAAAGCTTTACAAATACTCTGACTCTTCAAACCTTGTGCACACACTTGTGGGCACTTAACAAACATGGGTTCCTCTAAGCAGCTGTGTAAGACTCTGAAGATGAAAGTTATTGATGCCCACAATGCAGGAGAAGCTACAATAAGATAGCAAAGCAAAGCGTTTTCAGAGTGAGAAATGTGATTAAGAGATGGCAGTTCAGGGGAACTACACTACTCACAATAAAGTAGGGATATTATTATTCACATGAGTTCTTGTAAGGCATGTTTGGAGAAAAAAGGGAGCAGCATTTCATGAAAAGAACACCTTGCCAATCATTAAGCATGGGAGTGGATCTACCAAGCTTTGGGGTTGTGTTGCAGCCAGTGGCACCGGAAAAATTGCACAGGTGGAAGGAAGAATGGATTCCACTAAATACCAGCAAATTCTGGAACCAAACACCACACCATCTGTAAAAAAGCTGAAGCTGAAAAGAGGATGAGCTTCTACAACAGGACAATGATCCTAAACCTTGAAATCCACCATGGACGCCCTCAAGAGACGGTTTGGAATGGTCATCACAGTTCCCTGATTTAAATATCATTGAAAATTTGTGGGTAGATCTTAAAAGAGCTGTGCATGCAAGACGACCCAAAAAATATTACAGAACTAGAAGCTTTTGCAGGAAGAATGGGAGAAAATCCCAAGTACAAGAATTGAAAGACTTTTAGCTCTAAAAAGTGTTTGAAGCTGTGAAATCTGCCAGAGGAGGTGCTACTACTGTAAGTACTGATTATGTACGGTGCCCAAACCTTTGCACAGTGCCATAACAATGTTTTTATTTTAAAATTTTTGTTCAATTTATGACATAATAAGTAGCTATGCATAAATGTTCGCTGAAAATATTGTGCATTTTTTTCAGTTTCCTTCCTGTGTTTTCATCTTTTCAATAAAAAATATCCAAAACATGTTATTTATCGAGGGGTGGCCAAACTTTTGCATAAGACTGTATATTATACCCCCCAACACACACACACACACTGTGTACATATATACAGTCAAGCTTCATTAGCTTGGCCCTATTGGGCTGTAAATTTGCCAAAAGGAGGGTTGGCGAAGTATCATTAAGGGGGTAAATACATGGAAGGAAATCTGTCCTGCAGCCTTTCATGGCAAAAGGCAGGATTGGCGAGATAACAGGGGTGAGCTAACGTAGTTTGATTGTATTATTTATTATATGCACAAATTATACAGAGCTGCCTAGAGAATTTAACAGTTTAAATGTTCCCCATAAAGAAAAATCAAAGAATCACAGCTAAACCATACCCATTTATATACTACTACATTTTTTATTATATTGCTGTTATTTTATGGTAAACTCTTAAACAAGAGGATTGTTATTATTTACCTTTGCATTTGTGCATAATTAATAACTGCTAGAATATCATATTTGACAAAATACTGTATTTACTCTCATGTGTTGTTCATTTCACCATGTACTGTAAACACCTAACATGCCTGACAGGACTGAAACATGTCTCCAGAGAAGAGGAGCATACCTCCCAAAAGAAAGGTTGTATGCACTATAGCAAACCTGCTGGGGGGAAAAGAACCATAAAAAAAAGTCCATAAAAAAATTTGCTCTATTAACTATATTACTTTCATTCATTCATTTGTCCATCTTCTGTCTGTTTATAATTTCACACATATGATGTGTAGCCATTTTGACTTATATAAAGAGTTTTTTCTCGAATCTAATACAGCACCCTCCACAATTAAATTACATTTTAACTGGAGAAGAATAATTTCACAAAAAAATTTAATTGAATAGCAAGTCCCTTGCTAAGAAATAATTATTTTTAATAAAATAACATGTGCCATGATTATTGGCACCTGTAATGATTCCTATAAAATAAATGTAATTGAGGCATTTATGTGATGTCTAGTTTAGTTGATCAGAGTAAATATGATCTTTGAATAAGTTATTAATGACTTCCTGTTTCCCTCAGGTATAAATATGAAGAGGGACCTATTGTTCTTAGACACTTTTCAACATGGGAAAGACAAGAGAACAGTGGAGGAAATAATTATTTTACCCCTCGCTGATTTTGTTAGTTTGCCCACTGACAATTCATTGTAATGGTAGCTTTACTTCAACAGTGAGAGATACAATATTAAAAAAGAAAATCCAGAAAATCACATTATATTTAATATATGCATTGATTTGCATTGTATTGAGTGAAATATTTGATCCACCACTAACCATTAAGAGATCTGGCTCCAACAGACTGGTTAGATTCTCCTAATTTCAACTCTACACACACATTAAAGACACCTATCTCAACTAGTCACCTGTATAAAAGACACCTGTCCACAGACTCAATCAATCAGACTCTAATCTCTCCACCATGAGCAAGACCAAAGAGCTGTCTAAGGATGTCAGGGACAAGATTGTAGCCCTGCACAAGGCTGGAATGAGCTACAAAACCATACGCAAGAAGCTGGGTGAAAAAGAGACAACAGTTGGTGCAATTGTTAGAAAATAGAAGAAACACAAATTGACCATCAGTCAACCTCAGTCTGCGGCTCCACACAAGATCTCACCTTGTAGGGTGAGGATGATTGTGAGAAAGGAGAGGGATCAACCTAGAACTATACAGGGGGAACATGCTAATTATCTCAAGGTAGCTGGGACCACAGTCACCAAGAAAACCATTGGTAACACACTACGGCGGATTAAAATCCTTCAGTGATCGCAAAGTCCCCCTACTCAAGAAGGCACATGTGATGGCCCATCTGAAGTTTGTCTTAATGATTCAGAGAGAGCTTGAATGAAGGTTCTGTCTTTATTACAACCATAAGATGTTGTTTGGGATACTTGCAAGGAAAAAGCCTTTTCTCACATACAATCATAAACGTATACGTCTGGAGTTTGCCAAGCAGTATCTGTGATGCTGAGGGACGGTTTCACTGAAATACATTTACATTTTAACTCAAATTCTGATGGCCTCTTCCAGAAAGCTGAAGATGGGTCATAATTGGTTTCTTCCAACAGGATAACCAAGGCCTCTGGACGATTGTGCAAAGAGGAATTGTCAAAAATCCCTGTCTCTGTATTCTCCAACCTATTAGGGTTAGGGTTAGGGTTAAGATTACGTGCGTTCTTGCTGGTAAAGGATGTTGTATGAAATATTACCTGCAGGGGTGCCAATAATTGTGGCACACATGATTTAATGTAAAACAATATTTCTTAACTTCCAAAGAAAATTACCTTATACTGGCATCCAATCAGGGTTGCATCTCCCTACTTGTGTTGTCAGACCTCAGCACAGTTTTTGACACCTCAATAGACTAGAAGAATGTGTTGAAATTTTCCTTTCCTGGTTAAGATTCTACCTAACCGATCACTACCAGTTTGTAGATATAAACATTAACTTCTCTGCTCATACAAAGGTTAAATTTGGTGTTCTGCAAGGTTCAATATCAGGCCCATTTATTTCCTTGATGTATATATCACCTCTAGATAACATTATTCAAAAGCATGTGAACTTCCACTGATAAGCAGTTACTTGTTTCAGTAAAATCAGATAAAATAGACCAGTTTAATGTAACTAAGGAATGTGTAAAGGACATTAGACACTGGATGCTTAGAAACTTCCTTCTATTGACTTCTGATAAGACAAAATTTCTCATATTACTGTAGGACCAATTGCTGCTAAGAATAAGCTGAACGATTACACTGTAACTCCGAAACAGTGAAAGACCTATAGTTTGAGTCATTTCATTTGAAGCTTATTTACATAATATTACTAAAGTTACTATCTTCAATCCCAGGTGCTAAGATAAGAAATATAGTGTCATAGAACAATGCAGAAAAACTAGTTCATGCCTTTTTTATTACAAGGTTAGATTATTGTACTGCCTTACTGTCTGGATGTTCTAGCAGGTGAATAAATAAGCTTGAGCTAGTTAAGACCTTACCAAGAGTCCTTACAAGAACCAGAAGATACAAATCATATAACCCTCCCTCTCATTTGATCTAATCTACTCCAGACCATTATCAGATTGTGCACTGATAATTAAATTCTATATTTAATCTAAAAAAATACTGAATTGCCTTGTGGCAGTGTCGGCATGACCTATGGTCCCCAAAGTCCACTTAGATCAAAGGGTGCAGGATTTTTGCAGGTTTTTGCAAGTCACAGCAGGGGGCAGAGCTTTCTTATACTGTATAAAGCCCCACAGTTATGGAACTTGCAAATAACATTTTTTCAACTCAGAAACAGTGTCAATATTTAAGTCCAGACTGAAAACATATATTGTTGACTATCTAGTGACCACCTGCCTTTTGCCCCAGGATGCCCTCATGTCCGTGCTCTTCTCTTTAGATATGGTGTCATAGCTAGTCTTGCTGGAGTTCCTGCTTGTAATCAGAACACAATGTCCTTTGTTCTTAACCAGCTGTAACATTGAACATCCATGACAACCTATATCTTCCTTTTTCTTTCTCTTTTCCTTTATCTCCCATGTGCCAACACTAGAAACCATTATCCTGTTATCCTCTGTCGACCAGAAATAGGTGGGTTCACCTTCTGAGCTTTGGTTCCTGTCATGGTTTCTTCACCAGCTTAGGGAGATTTTTCTAGCCTCTGTAACCCTTGGCTTGCTCATTAGGTCTTGGACTCAGATTTCGCAGAGCTCTTTTGTGTCTGAAATACAAATAAAACTGATTTGACTTGAATTTGTACAGGAAACATAGTAACTATGGAACGCTGAATAAATCAACAGACAAAGGACTGAAACATAAGACATGCTTAGGTATAAAAATGAAAATACTAGAAGCCACAGCAAAGTTTCTACTACCCTCAAATGTACAACAAAAACCAGTTCAAAGTACAACAATCAATAAAAAACCACAAAATGTAAAACAGATCATACACTACAGCTTCCAGAGAGTGAACGGAGGCCATTTTCTTCCTTGTAGAAGTGGATCTGCAGTACATGTTTTTGATGAATGAGTGAACAAGTGAGTGAGTGAGTGAGTGAGTGAGTGGAAGAGCAAATAAAAACAGAGAATTACAGTCGTCCACATGCACTAAAACCACACAGATGGTTTCTGTCACACACATTCAGTTGAGACAGACCTGAAATAGGGCAGTAAAAAACAAAAGGAGCAGCAGTGTGATACTGAAATGAGACTCAAAAAAAGTTTGACTGAGCAAATTGAAGTAAATTCTAACCAGTTGGACTTGGACACTAATGCTGTCTTTTATTTCACATTAGAGCTCATGGATACACATGGTTTGTCTGCTCAGTTATTATTTTGTTCAGCAGCTTTTTCTTTGAGTTGGAAAATTTATAATTTTTTTTGGTGTTGCCTCTAAAATGATAAACATTTCTCCTGTTCATCCTATTAGTGTTTTATAACAGCTTTAGTGCATTAAAATACCTAAATATATCTAAACATTAGTATTATAAGAACCAAAATGTTGCTTGTGATGCTGTTTTTGCCATTAAGCATATAAGGAACACTAACAGGATTACCCACAGTTGAAGCAAAGCCGGGACTGAAGAATAAAAGGAGCACATACACAGGGAGATACACTGGGGGGAGGCAGAGAAAGTGAAAATATCTAACTCTTAAATGGATAAAAAAAAGTCATTAAAGCAAGTAAAAAATTATACAAATCGATGCCAGGATGTAGTGATGAGCTGTACTCAGTGAGGCATTAAGACAATAATGGACACGAAGCACTATGGCCGCACAGATCTGTCCACCGAATGAGCTTATCAACTCTATGCTCGCTTTGATCGAGGAAGCATGAAAGCGACATTCACAAACCCATGGAACTGCCTCTACCTCAGAGGTTTGTGCCATGTTAAGCATCTGGGTTAAGATGGAATACTCTTCATGGACGTTGCGGTCTTCATGGACATTTTCAACCTGCCACTGGTCAGTTGTCCCAACAAGCTTCAATGTCTTAAATGACTTTCACCCAGTTGCACTCACCCCATTATCGGCAAATGCTTGGAAAACGTCCTCCCTGCCCACAGCCCGGGCGGGACCCCCCTCAGTTTGCATGCTCTGCATCAGGACCTTGGACTTTTCAGTTAAACTGAACCACATATAATCCTACACTCCTACCCTATAAACACCAGCGTACCACATGGCTGTGTGCTGAGGCCTCTGTTATACTCCCTCTTCACCCATGACTATGTTCCTGTGCATGTTTCCAACACATACCATAATCCTTTATGATACGCCAAGGGTTATAGAATGATTTTGCAACCGGTTATTATAAAATATTATTAAAAAATTCAGATGTGTTTGTGTTCTCCTGGTTTGAATTTTACATACATTTGCGTAGTATTTAGTAGCATTGCCTTTAAACTGTATGACTTGACTCAAACTCTTTGGGTTTCCTTCCACAGGCTTCTCACAATAGTTAACTGGAATTTTGGCTCATTCCTCCTGGAAGAACTGGTGTAACTGAGACAGGTTTGTAGTCGTCTTGCTCTCACATATCTTTTCAGCTCTGCCCACAACTTTTTTATGGGATTGAAATAATGGCTTTGTGATGGCCACTCCAAAACATTGACTTTGTCCTTAAGCCACTTTGTAACCAGTTTTGCGGTTTGTTTAAGGTCATTGTCCATTTGAAAGACCCATTTCAGCCCAAGCTTTACCTTCCTGGCTGATGTCTTGAGATGCTGCTTCAATATTTCCACATACTGTTCTTTCTTCATGTTGCATCTATTTTGTGCACCCAGTTGAGATGGTTTTCCCAGGCTTGAAGGCTTTCCACAGGAATTAGGGTTTTTATCTCTTTTCGCAAGCCTTTCAGCACATTAGTCAGTACAGGACTCGTTTCACTGTGGATACTGATGCACTCTCACCAGCATCTTCACAACGACTTTTGCTTTTGTTCTGGGGTTGATACACACATTCCACACTAAAACACGTTCATCTCTGGAACACAGAACACGTCTCCATCCTGAGCGGTATGATGGCTGGACATTTCCATGGTGTTAATACTTGTGTATAATTGTTTTAACGTGACCCTTCCAATTTCATCTGGAAATTGTATCCAAGGATGAACCTTTGGAGCTCCACAATTCTCTTCCTGATATCTTGGCTGATTTCCTTTGATTTTCCCATGATGTCACAGAAGGAAGCAGTGTGTTTGAGGTGTTACCTACATCCACAGGTGCGACTCCAATTAACTTACATAGTGACAGTTAACCTATCAGGAGCCATGACGTCAATATCTGGGCTTCCCCCAAATAGTTTAAAGGCATAGTAACCTTAGTGTATGTAAAATTCTGACTTTGAAAAATCCATAATTCACTTACACATTATTCTGACATTTAGCAATTAAAATTATGTGGGAATTCCAACTGACCTAAAACAGAAAAGGTTTTGTCTGATTTAATATCAGACAGTGAAAAAAATGGTATATGTCTTTTTAAAAAAGGAAGAAGGTGGGGTGGATAGATGGAAGATCAGTTAAAAAGCTTCTTGTACTAAATAGTATTTTTACTTTAAATGCCCATTAAATATACACATGTATATATGTACACTATATACATCACTAAGTACAATGCAAAGCATTGGATATAGTGGTGTAATGCCACTGGACTCTAAAGCAGTGGAGATGTGTTCTCTGAAGTGACAAATCATGCTTCTCCATCTGGCAATCTGATGGATGAGTCTGGGTTTGGCGGTTGCCAGGAGAATGGTACTTGTCTGATTGCATTGTGCCAAGTATAATGTTTGGTGGAGGGGGGATTATGGTGTGGGGTTGGATCTGGGCTCGTTCCCTTAGTTCCAGTGAAAAGAACTCTTGATTGCTTCAGCACCTAGAGATTATGGACAATTTCATGCTCCCAACTTTGTCTAAACAGTTTGGGGATAGCGCACCAGTGCACAAAGCAAGGTCCATAAAGACATGGCTGAGCGAGTTTGGTGTGGAAGAACTTGACTGGCCTGCATGGAGTCTGGACCTCAACCCGATAGAACACCTTTAGCATGAATTAGAGCGGAGACTGTGAGTCAGGCCTCCTCGTCCAACATCAGTGTTTGACCTCACAAATGTGCTTTTGGAAGAATAGTCAAAAATTCCCATAAACACACTCCTAAACCTTTCTAAATCTTTTCACAATATTATGTACCATAGCTGTTGATAACAATCTCTTATTAATTTTGGCATAAACAGTGAGCCATGACACATCCTTGTCAGCAAAGGCTGAGCCTTTATTGGTTGCTACTTTTAAACCTGCTACCAATTAGCCTCCTTAATGTGGAGTCTTCCAAAATCAAATTTCTTTTTAATATTCTGTGCATTTTTTACTCTTACTTTAACCCTCTCCCAACTTTTGTTGAGTGTGTTGCAGCAATGAAACCCTAATAATGTATATATTTTCATATTTTCAACTATTTAAAATATGTTCTCTGTAGTATTGTCAGTAAAATATAGGTTCATGTGAATAACTTCTCACATATTTTTCTTTTTTGCATATTGGAAAATATATTTGAATATCTAGAACTTTGGATAATTCAACACATAAAATTACTATCAAAATTCACATTGATCATAAAAATGTGAATAATATTACATTCCTAATACACTCATACATACAGAAAAAATTGTTCCTTCTGCCATGCGTGCTCAGCAGGCCACCAGCGCCACTCGTGCCCTGCCTATCAGAGTGTGAGATATCCAAAGTGACTTCTGCAAGAGGAAACACAGCACACACACTGTGTGTCCTCCCAAAAAACACATAAAGTATTCAGGAGCTGTCATGCCTTTATCTTGTTGTTCCCTTACTATGCACTATTTTTTGTCTTGAAAATCATAAATCCATAATACCCTCATCCCAGAGCATCATTAGTTATTTCTCTTTATTGTCTCCACCATCATTCTCAATAACTTTTCATTATTGAATGCACATTTCCTTCATGCTTTTCACTGCAATTTCACTAAAGCTCATCATATTGCTATGAATATATTTCTAGACCAGTCAAATAAAGAGGGGATGAGTGTGAAATACACCATAACAGCTATTAATAAATAAATATCGGTTGAACAGTCTTTTGTTAAAAAATACTAACAATCTCACAAACACCTCAAAATAATCACACATTATTAAATATAATCACAGCATTCCAAATATTACAGTGGGGCAAAAAGTATTTAGTCAGCGACCAATTGTGCAAGTTCTCCCACTTAAAAAGATGAGAGAGGCCTGTA
>JBBIGC010045835.1:0-11598 GCA_037576955.1 Lepidarchus adonis | reverse complement strand
AACCCTGGGGGACACCACATAAAAGAGGGGCAACAGAGGATACAGAGTCTTCAAGCTTAATACAGAATGTTCGGTCTGTTAAGTAGGATTTGATCCAACCAAGTGCCGTGCCCTTAATGCTTACCCACTGCTCAATACGTGAGAGCAGAATTTCATGGTCCACTGTATCAAAGGCAGCAGTCAGATCTAGGAGGACCAGGATAACATTGTCACCAGAATCAGTAGCTAAAAAGATATCATTAAAAACTCTTAAAAGCGCAGATTCTGTACTATGTAGCCTTTTAAAACCGGATTGGAAAACTTCAAGGATATGATATTCTTCTAGATAAGACATTAATTGATAGTGAACTATCTTCTCAATGATTTTTGAGATAAAAGACAGTTTAGAAATTGGCCTAAAATTTGTAAGAACAGCAGGGTCCAGACCATGTTTTTTAATCACTGGTTGTACTACTGCATGTTTAAAATGACTAGGGACTACACCGGAGGACAGACTACTGTTTATCACTGCTGTAACAGATGGTCCTATAGTAGGGAAAAACTTCTTTAAATAGTTTAGGCGGAATCGTGTCACTAGGAGAGCCAGAGGGTTTCAGGTGATCAAGAATTTCCTGTATAAAAGATAATGTCACAGGTTTGAAATGGTCGAAAACAGCCGAACAAGGGACAGAGATTGAAGAGTCGTAAGCAGGAGAGGAAATTGAGGCCCTTATTAGAGAAACCTTGTCAATAAAGGATTTAAGGAAGTTTTCACACATAGCAGGGGAGGCCTCTAGACAGACCTTTTGCGGGGCGTTTAGAACAGCATCAGTGGTCTTAAATAAAACACGGGGATTGTGGGCGTTGGTTGTAATGATGTCAGAGAAATGTTTCTTTTTAGCATTCTTTACAATTGTGAAGTGAGAGAATGTTATTTTTTATTTGTTAGGCGTATGTCCAATTCAGCTTGAAGTTTTGTACATTTAGTGATCATGTTGAACCCATTTTATTACACAGAAAAAAAAATTACAGTTTTTTGTGGAAAGCATAAATTCTCTTGTTGAAGTGGGATCCCAAATAAGAACAGTGTGAAACAGACTTTGTCAGAGTTAAAGTCTGACAAAACGAGAGAGTAAGAGAAAATGTATTTAAAAAAAAAAAGATTGAGACTCAGATGTCCGTATGGAGCCTAGCCCTTTGGTGTCCGTCTGAAAGATGATGGGATGAAATGGGCGTGTCTTCAGAGTCATGTGACATGATTCATATGTTGACGTGTTTTAAGTGAAGCATGCTTGAGATTTGATGTTCTTTTTAGATTTCTCTGTGTGTGTGTGTGTGTGTGTGTGTGTGTGTGTGTGTGTGTTTCAGGTTGTTTAGACAGTGTGAGATTTGTTCTCTTCAACATTTTGTTACGATAAGCAGGTTTTGCTGGAGACTGAACACAGAGCCTAAGAGCCGTTTCAAAATGTGTCCAGTTCTGCAGTTTTAAATGTGTCAGTCTGTGACCCCAGATACAACAAGCTTAAAATCTAAAGCTCTGTTTAGTGATTCATTTGAACTGCAAGACTTGTTTAACCAAATGAGGCATGAAACTAAGTTTGAGTTGCAAAAATACACATGATGGTAAAACTGTAGAACCTTTGCAATTTTTGTCCACAACTCAAGCTTAGTTTCTTGCCTCATTTGGATTGTAATGGTTTATTCAACCTGTGTTTTGATGCTTTCCAATGTTTTCAGAAAGAGTAGCATTGTATTTTCTGAAAGATGCAAAACATTAAAATTGAGACTACATTTTTTGGCACCATTCAAAATGTATTCCCAGGAAAAATGTGAAATATAATACATGAAACAGTGAAGACATTTGCTGATTTATATGAGAATCAAAAGTGTCAAAAAAAAACATTTTCCTCAAAAAATTTCACCAAAATTGCAAAAGTACCCTTACATTTTGAAATGTCATGAAATGAGGATTGTTAAATTCTTCAATTTTCTTTTAGAAAAAATTTATTCTTCATGAAATCATTGCATCAAAATATAGTCAATGAATCTTTGTACATTTTTGGGTTTGTCCTCAAATTTGATTATTTTTGTTACTAACACACAGACAATGCCTCCAAATGAGGGTCTTTGTAAAATCTTGAATGTTTTCCATACAAATTAATTTTAAAATTTGTCATAAAATGAGGATAGGCCCAATTTTTCCATTTTCTTTTAGAAAAATGTATTATTCATGAAATCATTGCAAAGCATCAAAACACAGTCCATGCAGTCTATTCACTAAAATTGGGAAAATACAAAAGGCTATACCCTTTTGTATTTTTGGGACATCCTCAAACTTGATTATTTGTTACTGACACACGTAGATCAGACATGTCTCCAAATGAGGGTTTCTTGTAAAAATTCCTGAATTTAAAAATTTGTCATAATGAGGATAGGTCAAAAAATTTCTTTTAGAAAATTGAAAAAAAAATTACTGCAAAGCATTTCACCAAAATTGCAAAAATACGAAATACATTTTTCCTTTTTTTGTGCATTTTTGGGACGTCCTCAGATTAGATTATTTGTGTTCCAGATGTATTAAAAAGTAAAGTAGACCAAAAAAAATCCTCAAAAGGCATGCATTACATCCAGATAAATTCAGGAACAAAAGAGAAAGAAAGTAATTATCCATCTAGAAAAGGTTTCCATTTCTAAATATTTGGGACTCCAGCAAACCACAGTGAGAGCCATTATTCACAAATGGCGAAAAGATGGAACAGGAGTGGCCGGCCAATCAAAATTACCCCAAGAGTGCAGCAACGACTCATCCAAGAGTCACAAAAGACCCACAACAACATCCAAAGAACTCAGGCCTCACTTGCCCCAGTTAAGGTCAGTGTTCATGACTCCACCATAAGAAAGAGACTGGACAAAATGGCCAAAACAAAAACCACTGCTGATCAAAAAGAACATTTAGGCTTGTCTCAATTTTGTCAGAAAAACATCTGGATGATCCCCAAGGCTTTTGGGAAAATACAAAATGTTTGCTTTTTGAAAGGTGTGTGTCCCAATACATTTTGTGTAGAAGGAACACCACATTTCAGAAAAAAAAAAATAGCAACAGTAAAACATGGTGGTGGTAGTGTGATGGTCTGTGACTGTTTTGCTGCTTCAGGACCTGCTGTGATGAATGGAACCATGAATTCTGCTGTCTACCAAAAACTCCTGAAGGAGAATGTCTGACCATGTGACCTCAAGCTGAAACGAACTTGAGTTCTTCAGCAGGTGAATGATCCAAAACACACCAGCAAGTCCACCTCTGATTGGCTGAAGTAAAACAAAATTAAGATTTTGGAGTGGCCTAGTCAAATTCCTGACCTGAATCCTATTGAGATGCTGTGGCATTGACCTTAAAAGGGTGGTTCATGCTCGAAAACCCTCAAATGTTGTTGCTGCTAAGGGCCCAATCAGTTATTAGGTTTAGGGGGCATTCACTTTGTCACACGGGCCATGTAGGTTTGGATTTTTTTTCTTCCTTAATAATAAAATCCTTCACTTAAAAAACGTGTATTGTTTTTACTAATATTTAAATTGTTTGATGATCCGAAACATTTAAGTGTGACAAACGTAAAAAAAAAAAGAAGAAATTAGGAAGGGGGCAAACACTTTCACACCACTGTGCAAACAGATTTTGATTGACTACATTCACTTGTTTGTTGGCCATCTGTACAAGTCAATCTGCCTCCGTGTATAAGTAGATATGAAAAATAATTCACTTTATTGAAAAACATTTAAAGATTCCAGAACATTTCATCATTCACTAGCACATGATGAAACAACACACGACACAAAAGTCACATTAACAACATATAATGAAACGATGCAGGACTATTCATTAGAGGATTTACCAGCTGCCCATGTTAAATTATTTCACAGTTTATCACGGTCACGCCTTTGCAAAGTGAAGTGTAATGTCCGACACAAAGTAGATTTTTTGAGGTATATGTATGAACAGCAATTGTGGAGAATTACAATTGTATTTCCAAAACCAATGGAACTGCATTCATTTAGGAAAAGCTAAAATCAGATCATAAACCAGCTTTCATTACGAATTTCAATTGATTCCACTGCTAAGATCATTGGAAATACCTGTGGTTGATCCAAAATCAGCTCTGACTGAGACGAGTCTTGGTAGCAAAGTCTGCACTGAGCTTGCGCATGACTTCAGCATGACTCGGGCCGGCTAGCTCCTGCCGAACTGTCCCATAGTTCTCCTTTACAAAGGTGGCGAAGGGCGTGGGGCCACGTGATTTAGATGAAGTTAGCAGAATCAGCTGTCCAGTGCACAAGGAACACACATACTTCTGGGTGTCCAGTGACTTTGAGTGGCGGCCAATCCTGCATACATATATACATACATAAATATTTTAAAAATAATAATAATAATAAAAATAATTTAAAAAAAATATATACATATATTTTTAAAATAAATATTATATAATAATATAATATATAATATAATATATATATTATATATAATTTATATATATATAAATAAAATTTATTTATTTAATATTTATTTTATATATATATAAATCACAGGTAGCAATTACTTTACTGTTGACGGGTAAATATTCTACTGATCACACTTTACACTATTGTAATCTACAGTTAATCCAACAAGCAGTGACTCAACTGTAAGTAAAGTTCAAAATTAGTAAACATTTTACAAAGATTTAATTTAGACAGGAGAAAATCGTGTTGATCTGTGAAGGGATAATAACACGTACGTGTTCTTGCAGCGGCTGCATTGATATTGGTACTTGTAGTTGATGTCATAGCTGTGACAGCGAGTAACCATAGGCAGCTCAGGGTGAGCCAGTGTGGCTTTACGGGCATAGATCTTCCAGAAGGGTCCGTGACCATCCCGTACGTTGTTGATCAGCCAAGTGGCCGCGTGGCACATTTCATGAACCAGCGTATCCCTTAACCGATCTGGAACAGGATGCCAGCAACAAATAGAGCAAAATCACCCTCTTTCTCCCAAAAAAAGATTTGTATCTTGTACTTACTGTCGCTTTCGGGAACTAGGACTAAATTATTTGCAATAATATTTGCAAAAATGTGTATCTCTAGTATCGCAACTAAAATATTTTAAATGCAATTTTTTTAATGATGTTTGGGTTTTTTTTTTCTTTAAAATGTGTAATGTGCCAGACTGCATTATTACACATTATTGGGCCTGATTCAACACTCAAATTTCTTCTTAAACTCACACATTCACATTTGAGGAAATGTTTGTGCAAAGTGAATCCGGTGTGGACTTCTTTTCTTTTTTTTTTACTTTCCCAAATGGAAAAAAACATGAACATTTTAGTGAATGAGAATTTAAAACTTGACAATGTCATTATTTAAATTATGACATTGCAATTTTTACAGTAATATTTAAAAAAGTGAAAAAATGAAATTTTACCTGCAGAGTCGCAGACTTTAACTGACAGTTCAATTCGGGCATATCGTTTGCCAGTGACGCGCTCTTGCCCTGTGACGCAGTATCCTGCAGTCTTCCTCATTTTTGTATTCCATGTGACCGACATATCAGTAGGCAGCTGAAATAATTGAAATTTTATTAGAACCAATTTTATAAGAGCATAATTACCATTATAACTGCATATAGCACATGCTCACCTTGCTCTCAAACACACTGAGATTATAGAGCTGGTAGAGTTTCTTGGTGAGTTCCTCTTTGTTCTGCTTGAAGCTGCGGCAATACTGTGAGGTGGGAACTGACAGAGATGGCAGGAAACAGCCTGGTGTTTTACACACTGCCACTCTGTCAGATATGAAGGGGAAAAACAGTTCAGCATCAGTACTGCAGAGTTTGAAAAAATAAACAGCAACCAAAATTGGAACTGCTGTAAGAAGCTAAACAGTCGTTTTATACTACGACTAAGAAGAGGCAAAAAATATAAATTCCTAAAAGCAAATGGATACATCTTTCCCTTTACCTACTGCTGAGGCCGGCCCTGGGCTCAGTCTGGCTCACAGGTCTGCTCATAGGAAGCTGTGCTGGTGTCCGGCACAGCAGGGATCCTTTGGCTGGTGCCTTGTCGTCGTCTTTTTGACGCCTCACAGATGGGGTCAGACAGGCGGTTTCAGCTTTAGCTGCTATACAACAAAATAACAAAAAAAGACAAAATTATTGTGCAAAAAATGCATAATTAACTAAATTAGATTTGTAAATATTAATATTAATATTAGAAAATTAGAATTAGAACCCCACTGGTATTTCAGTAAGGATTATATGAAAATTTGTACTGAACAAGTAGCAATGGTCTCACCTGCTGGTGGCTTAGGAGAAGCACTACTGCTTCCTAACTTCTGGTTCTTTCTGATACGGTCCAGTAATGACTGAAACTCATCCTCTGAGCTGCCCGAGTGGTCCTGCCACCCAGTATGTGTGGGTGGGGCTGAGGATGGAGTGGGTGTGTGGAAAGAAACGAGAGGGGAGGGAAAGCTTGAATCGCTTCTGGGCTCATGTACTTTACTTGAAATATCCGGCTGCAGTGGCGGGACAGGCTGGCGGCTGTGCCGGGTTCTCCAGGTGCTCTTGATTACAATGTCACTGTCATCATCACTGTCACTGAGAAAGACTGGGGAGTTGTACTGCTGCTTCTCTAGCCTCTGAAGAGACTTGGGGGTCTTGGGGAGCTTTGTTTTGCCTGTGTGTAAATACAGCACCACAGTTAAAACTACATCCGGATGTCAACATTAATTTACAAGTGCCCCTTGTCGTCTGTCAGTCTTGGGAGTGTTGGATTTTTGTGATTTTGTATTGCATATTGGAACCGCTTGAGGACTCCCAGTGATTAATTAGTCTAGTTACAATACACAGTCCACGTGTATCCTTCATCATGTAAAATGTACGATTTTATTTCTCTCCAAATGTGTATTAAAATAGAGACAACTAAAGTACATTTATTGCGATGAAAGAAACTAAACTAAACCGTTATTAAATTCATAAGGTTGCAGTTGCCTGGCCAAAAATATATTTTGCACTCCATGTGGGAAAATTTGTGCTACTTTGCAGTATTTTATTGCTTGTCTGCCATCATTGACCACAGCTTGTGCTGCAGAAACAATACGTTTCAATTGGTTATTAAACAGGCAGATTGTGCAGACCGTTAAATTCCCTTGTTTGGAGCCAATCATTAAAACTTGAACCTAGCAACCGCATACTGAACCAGAGATTCTTGCAAGTGGGCATTTATTAACATCACACCTGACTGAGCGTTCACAGCCAAAAAAAACATCAGGTTTGACAAATTCACACCAAATGAAGAGGTAGCTTTAGTGTGGAAAAAGAGATTTCCCTTTAGAAAATATTATACACATTTAAGTTACCTTTAGAAATAGGTGGCTTCTTCTTCTCTACAACAAAGTCATCATCAGAAGACAAGTCATCCACGATGAAATGTTTGAGACTGTAGATCAAAATATCACTGAATTATTGCTAGAAATTTACAAAGCAAATTTAAACAGTAGCAGATCTCTCACTGACCTGTCATCACTTCCACTTCCTGATTGCACGCGGAGCTTGTACTTGGGCGTTTTTACGCGGCTCAGAACTACAAAGAAAAATACATTTCTTATATAAAGTTGAAACCAGAATTTTACATACACTGTATTAAAAGACAGAACTTCTGTATTTCCTAAATGTGACATCGAATTTCCTACAGTACGTTTTATCATTTTTGTCAAAGTCAGAAGTTTACATATATTTACTTTGTATTTGCTGGCATTGTGTTTAAACTGTATGACTCAGACACTTTGGGTTTCCTTCCACAAGTTTCTCACATCGGTTTACTGGAGTTTTGTCCCGTTCCTCCTGACAGAACTGATGTAACCGAGTCCGGTTTGTTGGCCGCCTCGCTCTCACACTTCTGTTCAGCTCTGACCACAACGTTTCTATGGGATTGAGATCAGGGCTTTGTGATGGTCGCTCAAAAACATCGACTTAGTCCTTAAGCCACTTTGTAACCAATTTTAACTTCCTGGCAGATTTTCATGCTGCTTCATTATTTGCACATACTGTTCTTTCTTCATGATGCATCTATTTTAGGAAGTGCTCCAGTCCCTCCTGCAGGAAAACACCCCACAACATGATGCTGCCGCTCCCGTACTTCACAGTAGAGATGGTTTTCTCAGACTTGAAGACCTCCGCCATTTTTCTCCAAATGTAACAGTTGCATTTTATTTTCATCAGACCACAGGACGAGTCTCCAGGAATGAGGGTCTTTGTCCCTGTGAGCATTTGTAAAGTGTAATCTGGCTTTTTCTGTCACTTTTGGAGTAAAACCTTTCAGCACATGTGGATAATGATTCACACTTACCAGCTTCAGCAGCATCTTCACAAGGTCCTTTGTTCTGGGGATGATACACACGTTCCACACCTGGGACACGTTCATCTCTGGGACACAGAACACGTCTCCTTCCTGAGCGGTGTGATGGCTGGACATTCCCATGGTGTTTATACTTGTTTGAACAGATGAATGTGGCACCTTCAGGCATCTGGAAATTGTACCCAAGCATGTACCCAAGACCTCTTGTGGATGGAGGTCCACAATTCTCTTCCTGATCTCTTGACTGATTTCTTTTAATTTCCCCATGATGTCACAAAAGGAAGCAGTGCATTTGAGATGCCTTAAATACATCCACAAGTGCCTCATATTAAATAGTGTCAGTTAAGCTACCAGGAGCTTCCATGACATCATTATTTGTGCTTTCCCAAATAGTTTCAAAACAAAGTAACCTTAGTGTTTGTTAACTTCTGACTTTGAAGAAAGTAATACAAAAAAAATTCTCATTATTCTGACATTTATCAAATAAAAATGATATTGGGGAATCCCAACTGACCTAAAACAGAAAAGGTTTTATCTGATTTAATATCAGTGAGAAAAAAAAGTTGTCGTTTCATAGTGTATGTAAACGTTTCAACTGTAAATACATAAATATCAACCAAAATCATCATCAGTTACACATGTGAATCAAGTGAGAAGAAATAACTTACAGTTTTCAAACCCATTATCGCTGTCTGATGAAATAGAAATCGGCTCCCTATGGAGGAACAAAACAAATGAGTTGTCAGGTGGTTGTCAGCCATGCTCCCAAAACATCTGATCCAACTAATCAAACTCTTCCTAGAAAACGCAGGGAAAACACTACAGTATGCAGGACAGGGGGCTTGCAGGACCTACATTGGGAACTCCCGGTAAAGACCACTCTATGGATGCAACTCTTCTACTGGTTTCTGTGCAGTCCTTTGAAATAAATTAAACTGCACAAGAAACCAGGGTTGCAGAAACTCATGTTTTCACAGTCAAGCGGAACATACAAATATACAAGTGCTATAAAAACATTAACAAAATTCAACCAAACTGAATTATACAGATTAAGAGGAGACCCCTCCTACCTGATTTTCTTGGCAAATGAAGCTGGTGTATTCGCAGTTTTAGGTGTAGCCCTTTGTGCTAGAACTGAGAAATTTTTTTAATTAATGACACTTCTAATTCAAGCCCTGTAGTTACAAAGAGATTTCTTGGCTTACTCTGATCAAAGTCGTCATCACTGGAGTCAGGAATGAAGTGTGCATTTCCCTTTGTGTTCCGATTCTCCTTCCCAGAGCTGTCACTGTCAGAGAGGAGGGGCTTGTGCAACGTGTCTCCCTCCAAAGCAGAGGGACTGGCTACAGCTGGATGTCTGCTTTTCAAGCTCTTTCTCAGCTGAGGATAGCAAAAAGGGGAGACGTCAAATTTGGGAACAATACTGTTAAAGCAGGAGAAGTTGTGCATGTACTCACTCACACACACACACACACACACACACACACACACACACACACACACACACACACCAGGCAAAACATATCTGGCTGTGGTGCTGGGTGTGTTCTGACCCCTTCCTATCAGAACCATAATCTGACCAGACTCCCCATATGCATCAATGAACCTTGGATACTTATGATCACTTTAGGTAGGAACCAACTGGAAGACTTCAAAAGACCTACCGTTGGGCCAAGGGCCATGTCAAACTGAGATCCCTACGCTCACCAGGTTTTCTGCTTTTCAGACTAGTACTGCCTAAAGTATATTTATGTCTATCGAATTGACATCTAAATGCCTACCTCTTCTTCAGCTTGATCTAGAGCACCAGGTTTGTCCCAGCCAAACTTTTCTGCAATTCTCTGAAACAGCCTTTGAGTACTGGGCTCCATTTGAAGACTGCAAAAAAAAGATAAAACAAGCCCATTTTTAATGACTATCTATTTTTATCTATCATCTATTTTTAGACATATACAGAAAATCGTTTGTCCCACGGTCAGTCAGTCAGATACAGTCAGACATTTAATAAAACAGACAGACAGACAGAATCAGTCAGTCAGTCAGATAGTCAGATATTTAATAAAACAAAGATAGACAGAATCAGTCAGTCAGATATTTAATAAAACAAAGATAGACGGAATCAGTCAGTCAGATATTTAATAAAACAGACAGACAGACAGGCAGAAATACTGGGATAATAAAGCACTGGAGATGTTTTGATGTTTTTTCATTTCTGCTATTCAACAGACACTGTATCAAAACATTTTACACTGACGTGTGGTTTTTAACCGATGTGGTATTGCTATTATTATTATTATGATAATTGCTAACAGTTAGCATTATCGGCTGTAATCTACGCGCTTTCACAGTTAGCTACTTATTGGATTAAAATACCGTGTTCCAACGATAACGTTTAGTCTGACTCGCTGTCATTACCTTTGCTGTCAGAATTAATTTCTTCTCTTGGCAAAGCGGTTTATTTTTCAGAAATAAAAAGAATAAAGTTTACTACAAACGTGCGAACGATGCTTAGATATTTAAAATTTCCTCCCGGAAGTGGTCATCATTTCTGATAACGTATTTCCGGTTGCAAGCTCTTAAAGCTGCAGACATTGCTTTGGTCATGGTTTCCACTCCTGACGAGGTCAAATTCTATTTTACACTAATATAACTATAAAGTTCAACGTGGAAACAACGTCTGCTGGCAGAGGACATGTTAGTGCTGGACGTTTTCATTGCTAATAGAGAAAAAGTTAATTCTGCAAAGAAGCAAAGATGTCCCAACATACTTGTTCATGGTTTCCTTAATTCTGGCATTGATGAGAATATATATATATATAAAGTGCCTGAATTAAGACAGGGTTCCGTTACTCAACATTTGTGATAAGTCCATCCATCCATTATCCAAACTTGTTAATCCATTTCGGTTTGCGGGGGAAGCTGGAGCCGAACCCAGCAGACTACATGCCAAGACCACGTAGCAAGTCAAAATCCCTTAAATCGCTTAAAGGTCATTCCACTGTTCGTCCACCAGAGGGAGACATTCACCCACCTGAGGCTCTGCATTGCATTTTCTAGTGTTTTATTGAATTAACCTGCATTACCATTTTCACACCATAAAAAAACAGTATTTGTGGCAGCGTCGAGTACATTGTAAGTCAAGGACCTCCTGTATACACCCGTTTAACAAACACACACACACACACACACACACACACACACACACACACACACACACACACACACACACACACACACA
>JBBIGC010045824.1:0-11598 GCA_037576955.1 Lepidarchus adonis | reverse complement strand
TTTTAGATCTTTAAGTCCATCTCCTGAAAAATCGGAGCAGAAACAAAGGTGTTGCGTTTATATTTTTGTTGAGTGTATGTGAGAATATATGTTCACAGATTTGCAGATAACATTTTTCCCTCTCACAAACTAGACAGCATCCATGCCTACATACCATAGACACTAGAGCTGGGTATTGCCAGCAACCTCGATATACCATACGATATGTATCACATTAAATTTTGAATAATGCCTAAAAACAACAGCCGAATTATCCTTTATTATTTTTTCACGATTTATATTGTGCACTATAATAGTTTATATTCATTTGCTGATGTGAATTTCTCGACAGAGGTTCAAAATATATGAAATGTAATAAAATTAGGATAAAAGAGCGATGTATGTAGTCACAAATAAAAGATTTATTATTTTAGGTTTAATACTAGTTACACATTTGACATTCCTACACCAAACATATATGAAATATCTTCTCCAGTTCTGGTTGCAAATGGTAAATAAATAACAGTGCTGCATGGCAAACTAAAGTTCTGTATCCGTGAAGCTTGGCACAGGTCTTTCCCACCAGTCAGCTGTCCTGATATTCACTGAAGCAGAAAAAAACGAGGGCGTCTACAACACAAGTAGGCAAAAATGTAAATGCCGCCTTCTTTATCGGGATCTAGTTTTCTTTTGTTTTTGTCCGTGAGTCCTTCAGCTACTGACATTCTCTACAGTGGCTGTAAATACATTTGCATAAGAAACAGCAAAACAGTCGACATGTCCTCCATTGTTAGCCGTGTTGTTAGCGAGCCTTGGTGTTTGCTTGACGCACTGTTTACCTACACCCACTGAACGTCACATAAAAATTCCAGGTCCAAGTTTCTAACATTCAAACTACGTTATTTGCTGACACTATACAGCTGTATTTCACACTGTACAATATGGGACCTTTCTTTTTCAAAACTGCCATTACACCATTGGGCACCTTGTATCACAATACAGGTTCGATATTGAAGAAAAATCCTAATAATTTTCAACTTTCATGCTGATTAGGGGACGAAAGCAGTATGAAATATCACAGAAACCTGGAAATTTGATACAAGTGTTTGCATTAAACTCATACAGTGAGGACAACAGCATTTTCGCGTATGTTTTTAAAGTGCCACAGTCATAAAGTTGTACATAAATATGTATGATGTCTTTTTGAATATCTGCTTTTTAACTTGACTCTGCTGTAGAAAGACATGTAGTAGGAGTAGTGTATCATGGTAACGCAGATTAAATTCCCAGAATGAGTGGGTGGTTCTGAGAGTGAAGCATGTAATGCGAGTTATGAGTGGGATATTATTGTATTATTATTTATTCTATTATTGTTTCTGTAAAATAAGTGTATAAAAATCTAAATGTTGAACATACAAACACATGTACTTAACCATTTGAATTCTGTGCAGAGGGAGAACAAGGATGGGGGAAAGAAAACCCACTTCCATCATTTTGGTTCATAGATGTCCATTTTTTAATAATTTTTTGCTTCTGTTTTCTCAGGTGTCACAGTATAACAGCACAGTACTTATTCTAATAACTACTTTTGACCAAGATTTTGTTCAGACTCTGAGCACAAAAGTGATTACAACTAGAATTAGTATAGACTAATTATAGTCTCCATGAATTTAGTATTCATTATATCAGTAAATCCATGTTAGAGGTTAATTACTATTTTAATTTTAATTAACCTGTGAAGTTTGCACAAAAAAACAGCAAAAAGTTGTTTTAAGGATTAATTAAGGATTTAATGTTTAATTAAAATTTCTCCTTACCAGCAATTGCTATTGTTTTGTAAATGCCAAACCCATTCTTCTCAGGTGACGAAATGGTTAAACAAACCAAGAAAGGTGAACTGTAGCAGATTATTGCATTTTTCCTGGTATTTTTAACATGCTTGGATTGCCAAGCAAACGCCTAACGAACAGCACCTACCCATAACACTCGGCCGCTATTAGATGTTATTCTACATGTTAACAAAGTCCAAAGGTTCAAAGCTTTCACAGAAAAGTTAGTGTGGCAACTCTGAACAAAGAAAGGCCGTTAAAGAAACTTTAAATAACTGGAATAGATGGAATACCTGCTTGCATTTAATGGTCACTAAATCAATGTGTATAGAACGCAGTATTGACTTTTCTAACTCTTCTCTGTATTGTGGTGTATTGTTTATTAATTACTTGGTAAGTATCATGAAGTTAATGTTTAAATTCTACAGTTTTGAGAGTGAACAGAGTGAGGACCCACATACTCTCAACTCATAAGGAACAGCAGACGCCTCTTCAGACTGGACTTATTGTTATTATGTTCTCTTATGTTCTCTGTCTGTCTAACAGAGGAGGATGGGTTCCCCTTCTGAGCCTTGGTTCCTCCCAAGATTTCTCCTACTTTTAGGGAGGTTTTTTCTTGCCTCTGTCGTGTTCTGCTCGGACCTGGATCCTGTAAATTCTGTAAAGCTGCTTTGTGACAATGTCATTTGTAAAAAACGCTGTATAAATAAAATTGACCTGACATGACTTGACTTGACTTGACTACTGGCTGTTGGTGCTTAAGGTGTTAATAGACCTGGATAATACTTCTGCAACTGAAGTCATTCTCTGAGTCTGAAATGAAGGGAAAATATCTTAAATTTAACAGCTCAAACAGTGTAACAGATCTTATTAGTTTTAGTAGAAAGTGTCAAAACAGAAAATGAATGGCACTGCCTTACTTTCCTTTAAGCTGTTGAGCTTTAAGAACGAGAAGAGTGTGCAATCCTACAATTGGTACCTTACATTCCCAAATATTTGCCCAGTGCTGCGTGCCTGTCAAAATTCTGATCATTTTTTCCACATGCTCTTGTGCAACTCAGCTGACCTCTTACCCATCTTGCAAGACAAGTCATGGCGTCTGGAGCTGCTCAGCCTACGCTGTTATGAAGAGAACATTAACCCACAATGCAAAATCATATCCTTTCAACATTTGCCTATAATTGCGTGAGAAAAACCAACAAACAAAACAAAAAAACATTTATTACACACTTTTCATTTTCCCCCAGACTGAGTCAACATTTAAAGGTACTTGGTTTGAAAAGCGATAACTGAAAACTGCTTCACTTCAAGTCCTAGTGCTCAACAACGAAAGTCTATGGTTTTTCTTCCAAGGGATCCTGAAGGCAATAGCTATTTAAAGAACTGGGAACAGTTCTACACCCTCTGCTTCTCTGCATGGTCTTCACTAAGACAGAAAACCAGTTGTCTATGGTCCATACAAGAACATTTTTTAAAAGCCCCAAAAAGTAATAGAACCATTTTTGCTAACTACCCATAATTTGCTCCTCTATGATAATGGGATCCCAGCTCCAGTCCTGCGGACCTCCTGCACAGGACGGTTTCTTGTACCCCATGTCCCACCACACCTGACTCAACTCACCAACTATTATACAGCCTGCTCCAAACAGGACGAGAAACACTGAAATCAATGTGAAAAGCACTGAAACCTTAAGACTGGAGCTGAGGAGGAATGTTCTTGGCGACACTAAGTTTAGAGCTTTAAATCAAATCTTCACTGTGTTCAGCTTCATTTGTCCAGGATGCTTCTGCAGGTTTTTGGACTTGGCAGAGGTCAATAAAATAAGAACTTTTTACCAAAAAACTGCATTGTGCTCGACTTAATTTCTCAATAATCATGTGTTATATAGTATTACAACCTGTCCTGAGAATTTACACTGCAGTGTTGTGGGATATGCTACAGGTAGAGGAAGAGGAAGAGGTGGAGGAAGAGGACGAGGTAATTTAAAGACTTTGCTTTGCTTGAACTACTCTGGGTTTCTTAATCTTACTCCTAGTCTACGCAAAGTTTCACACACTTGGTCGAGCCCATGAGATGATACTGAGCACTTCATGGGCTGGATCAAGTGTGTTCAGGGCAGTGGACAGTGTGCGTGGCCGTGCAGGACAGTGAGGTACCCAGGACAAGGCTTAAGCAAGGCTGCTGCTGGATGCTCCTGTCTGAAGCTCCTACCTTGATGGCTGAGCATGATCTTGAAGATGTCGTCGAGGTGCGCCACTGACTCTGCAGGGTCCATCGGGAAGGCGGTGATGATATATTGCGCTTCCAGCAGGATGTGGACCCCCTCCATGGTGAAGAAGCAGTTCCTCTCCTCTTTGTCGTCGTGGTAGATCAGGTGCGCGTCCGTCCAGCCGAAGTACGCGAACATCGCGGAGAACGTCTCCGCCATTTTCAGGTAACTGGGCGCGATGCGCGTGAGCAGCGCGTACTCGGACTGTTTCTGGCTGAACCCGGACGCCAGGGCACCTGCTGAAATGACGGGGATGTTCCAGTGCGAGGCCAGGCGGACCACCGGCGCGGCGGCGTACTCGCACACGGGACCCATGATCAGGTCTGGCCGCTCGCCTGGCGCGAGGTCCACGAGCGCAAACTGCGCCTCCGGCCCGCAGTGCGAGTTCACGTGGCGGATGGTGAAGTTGGGCCCCGCGGGGAGCCGCTGTCGCGCGTACTCGAGCGCTGGCATGACTCTCGCGGCGGAAAATATGTACGAGTTGTTCTGAGGTAACAGCACGAGCACGTCCACGTCCTCGCGCAGTGCACTTGTCCTGACAGGAAGCGCGAGCAGCCACGCGGAGATGCAGAGCGGCGCGAAACAGAGCATGTTCGCAGTGTCTCTCTCTCTCTCTCTTTCTCACTCACTCTCTCTCTCGCGCGCGCTCTCTCGTGCGCTGTCCCGTGCGCGTTCTATCTCTTTCAGACCTCAAGCCGGTTTACAAAGTTTACTCGCTGCTCGTCCCTGGCGCCGATGACTCTTACCTTTCGCTAAAACTAACTTCTCTCATTCCAATGAAAGTGGAGGCAGCTGACGCTGGTGACTCTTCGTAACTTTATAATCAATAACTCAACTCTCTCTCTCTCTCTCTCTCTTTCTCTCTGTCTCTCTCTCTCTCTTTTACGGGATGTCGGAATGAATGGTGAGTTATTCTGTCTATTTCGCTACTGCAAGCCACCACAACCCTTCTCCATCACTTGGTTTACCTATGAGTCGTCTGTGTCCCTGTCTCACACCCCCCGGCTTCTCTTGTGTAAATTCCTCTTGTTATAGTGTGGTGCTGAACTGGGCAGCTCACGCCACACACGCTGCAGTCGGGGAGGAATTTTGAAGCATCCTCTTCATTAGTATTCATGCGTCATCAACGGGTGGCCCCGCCTTCTCCTTAAAGGCGCCGCGCACACAGTCCTCCTCCAGTCTCAGTCTTGCCTCCGCACACAGCGGGCAGGAAAGTTACTAAGCTACTAATGGCCGTTTCAGCACTAAAAAAACCCACATTTTTCCTGCTTGATTTGAAAATGTTTACCATGCCTAATATTTAATTGTTTTAGCTCATTTTAAGATTCAATTCTCTCAAAGGGTGTTTTTGAACCAGCAGCAACCCCAAACAGTATTCCTAGGTTGATTTTTAAATGATTTCTCCATACACAAAGTTTCATGTTATGCATACGATTTTTATTGTCCAGAAATATCTTGTTCATCTTTTTTTATGTAAGTATCATTAAGTACTTCACATTTATCAGTGGTAAATGTGTCAAAAATGTCTTTTTGGAGACTTTTAAATATTCCCCTGAGTGAAATGAGCAAAGGTGCTTTGTAAGTGATTACTCAGGCCAGGTGGAAGTTTTATTTCCATGCGAAAACTAGCATGTAGCTTCACCATTCAAGAGTTTTTCATAAAAACAGGCCTCGTGAAGGCCTTAGGCATGGGCAAATAATTTAGGAAATTGTCTTTTTTGAAAGAGTCACATGAGATTGAAAGAACGGAAATCACAAACCGTGCTGCCTTCCTGTCATTTTCTTTTAGCCATTAGCTATTATGGTTTCACTCGATTGAAAAACTTCGCGTATTCTTATGTGGCCAGGGAAATGGGCAAACCTCTCCCACAGTGACATCTAGCGGAAGTTACACTACATTACACCGCAGCCTGGATTCTGTTGAAGAGTAAGTTTGAAAAGACGAAGGCCTTCCAGCTTCATATGACCTCTGTGGCTTTAGCATGTCCAGTCTTGTCTTAAAACACCAGGCAGCTGCATTTGGTTTCACATCAGAAAGAAAACATTAATTTAATATGGCATTTTAACATAACCTGAAAATGAACCATCCAGCACAATATCTCTTTAATTTCCTTTTAAACAGTTTGGGTCATTTTCTCTGAATATAGCTTCCACAGAACACTTGTGGTGATTTCAGCTATTATATAATTATGTGTAGGAAAACAGAATCCTTACACACAACTTTGTGAACAAGTTATTTACTAAGTGTTCTATTTAACATCGTTCATCCAAAATTGCTCCCAAGGTGCAATTAAACATGTTTTGGGACGTAGGTCCACCTTGAATGTCAGGAACCTTATTGAGTAGGATCCTGTAAGCCATGGGTGTATTCCTTCTGAAATGTGAGGTGTAGTTTTCTGCAGGGAGAAATATAGCCATCAAATATATTCTGTTTGTTTTGACTTTTTATGGACCATCAAAAGTTTTGTTTGTGTGTTTGCTGTGGAAGTGTGTTGTCGTGTGTTTCATTAATTTGATCAGAAGAAGAGCCCTGCTCTTTTAAATATATTAAAGTGCTCACGTCACAGAAGCCATCTGTCATGACTGGTAAGAGGAGGTCAGCTTCCCATCAGACAAGCCTTACATATTCCCTTCTCCAATTTAACAATGTACATATGCTCATTAAAGTTGATTTTTGTAAGGACATTTTAACTGAAGGTACAAAATGGATAAACATTAATGTAAACGATTCTTTAATGAAGGTGTTCTTTAATGGTATATGAATGGGGAACACATATCATGGACTTTCCTTTTTTTTAATTAGGGTATTTGATGTGCTATTAAATGCATTATTTTAATACCCTCCAAGTTTAAGCTATAAACGCAGTGTTAAATCAGCTGTTTTTGTGATGTCATAAAAATTAACTAATTTATAAACATTGGCCTATTCTACCTGCTCATTTGAGCACATTTGAGGCCAGCCAATCAGAACAGAAATCATTGGCATAATGTAGATTAATAAAAATTGTTTTTTTTAAATTAAAGTGACATAGAGGTTGGAAAACACAAACATAGACAGAAAACTAGATCAGAAGAAAATTCTTAGACATTTTGCCCCAACCTCTTACCTTGCAGTTTTAGAGTTTATTGCTCAGCAACCTCCTGTGTTGATGCATTTTTAATGTAATCATGGGAAATTACATAATACCACTGAAGAATGGCTGTATTGCATGGTTACCTGCACAGTGATGCAGAATTGGCCTTTAAACATTAGGTAGCAGTATTTTTTATCTCATTTCTTGATCTTTTACAGCAGGAGTAGGGAACACCCATCCTGTCTGGGGGTCTGGGGATATATCATCCAAACCAAACCTTGTTCAACTCCTTGGTTAATTGGCAGGATATGTTTGAGCAGGAAAATCAACAAGCTGTAGTAGACTCCAACCTACAACACATACGTGTATTTTCATAGAGAACATGCTGACGAGATTCTTCAGGCCTTGTTGAAGTCATGACAATGTCTGAAGCCTTGTGAAAAGTGAACCTTCAGACAATGTGACAGATGTATTACAAGAGACATCTGGTGGTCATTTCAATGAAACACACACAGAGTGAAATGCTTCTTTTCTATCCTGTACTCTATCCTGCGTAATAAATAAATGTAGTAAACCATAAATATATAAAGCTTAAAGCTTAAATATATAATAAACCAAACTTAGTGCAGTTTTTACTTGTTCGCCTATTGACCTGAATTATAAAGAAAGATGTGTAGACGGATGAAACAAATTCAATGAGTGAGAAAATAAACCAATACTTTAATTATTTATAGTATAATTAATAAGAATAAAATAAATAAAGACTTATATTGACTTATTTATACTTATAAGACTTATATTTAAACACTTATAATTAATTTCACTGCCAAGTCTGTTCTGTGCATGAAAACTAATATTAATAATGTCACAAATTTAAATTCGTCTCATTTACTTTGGTCCAACTCTCTAAAGTTGTGGTTGCTAAAAAGTGGTTGCTGTTATACTTAGAGATGAACCATTATATGAGAATCGAATTGATATCAGCAGTTATTTGCCTAAAATTTCTGCATTGGACAGATGTCTCGATTAAGCTGATGCTTGTCTGATGATGTGTTTAGAGCAGAGCTGGAATACTGAGCTCATATGTCTACATTTTATTTGTAACAATATAAAATTAAATGTTATATTCTTTCATGATGCAATTTCTTTATATTTTATTTGTTGTGTGTTCCTATAGGGATGCAGCTCTAGTAATAAACAGCAGTGTACATTTTGAATAAGAGGAAGTTCTGGACTGCTGGTAGGACAATCAAGCACAAAGCCTGTTGTAGGAAGTGCAGAATGAGACCTGGGATTGTCTTGCTGTAATAACTATGGACTTCCCAGAAAAATGTCTCTAAAATCTCCAGATACATTCCTGCATCAATGGCACCCTCACACCCATGCTACCATTACCAATGTTGTCTCTCCACTCTTCGCTGATAAAAGTCTGGTCTATGTCATTATTTGCATGGCAAAGTCAATGTTCGCTTTCCCCCAAAAACAAGCTGTAGCATGGACTCATCTGTTGGTCTGTCTGAGACGAGCTTAGGCCCAGATAATGCAGCAGTGTTTCTGTAAAGAACTGATATGTGGCTTTTTCTTTGTAGAATTTCAAGTTTTTTGATGCAAAGTGTGACTGTATTAAGTCATACTGCTTCCTTCTGAGCCCATGTAGATATATTTACCAAAGGAACATGACAGCTTCATGCAATGCCTTCTGAAGGCTCAAAGGTCATACACATTCAACAGTGGTTTTAGGCTTTGCCCGGCAAGGACTGACATTTCTCCCAATTCCATAAACCTAGTCACATTATATTGTACAGGGTGAAAGACGTTTGTTGCATGGGAAATGTTTTTTTCTATTAACTATTTCATAAGTATTTAATCAATTATGGTACAAAGTGGCAAGGCACAACACATATTTGTTTCAAATTAAGAATGTGTTTGTATTTATAAAAATAGAGCATTGATAAATTTCAGAGATTTGTTTTTTTATTGCATTTTACAAAATGTCCCAATGTTTTTGAAACAAGGTTTGTATTTAAAGTACACATGCATGGCTGGACAGCTCACAGCACACAGCAGGTCAACACCATCTTCTTTATGAGCTGAAGTTTACAGTCGTACTCCTTTACCAGACAACTACAGTTTCCTTTCAACCCTCTAACATTCATTTCCTCAACTATTTCTGTGCTTAATCTGCAGTTATACTGCTGTAGTCCTTTTTTCAGTTTCTTGAGCTTGTTCTTATTTTGCTATCCTGTCATTACTGTTTGATAAGAAATGGTAATAGTAATGATAACAAATTTCAGATCACGTCAGATGAATAGTAGCGTATTTAAAGTATTTACGCTGGGTAAATAATGATAAAACTTTCTAAAATAGATCTGGGAACCAATTTAAGAGCAGTTTTTTTTTCACTTTAACAGTTAACTTGTAAATGTAACAGTACAGTGGTCACCAATATATTACTTGTGAGCTACTTTCTGAGTAGCTCAGAGAAAAGCCCAAAAATCTGTCAAACATGGGCTCTGGAAACATTCCAGCTTAGTCAAATAGATGTCACAGAGATTTCCCAACCATTGCATGCTTTTCTCCAGTCACGTAAAGGACAGTTTACCTGATTTGTTGTCAATTAGAATTTCTTTTGTTTTGCTTTGTTTTCTCTCTTTTTTTTTGGTTGTTGTGTCTCCATAATTCACATAATTCTCAGCAAAAACTAACTGTGCAATAAAACTGAAGCAGAAAACAATAGGTTTGTGATACACATGTTAGTGGATTATACCTGGCTGAATGAGAGGATTTAGGGAATGTAAACACATAGCACATTACAAAAAGAGACTTAAGGTGGAGGTAGGTTATACATTTGGATAATAAGGAATAGAGATGTTTTTGACATAAACCACAAGCGATATTTAGAGGACATATCTGGGATTTTTAAAAAGTGAATATACATATAATTTATGGGTTTAGTTTATTTGGGTATTGTGATTCAGAAAAAGGGTATTTAAAGTTTTAAAAGGTTATTAAAAGTAGGCAAGTTGTTCTTAAAAACACTAAATTAAGTTACACTAAATACTACAGGCATTATACTACTGTATTAAAGCAAAAGTCAATTTACAAAACATGTATGCGACTTTAATACTGAAATACTTTATACTGTAATATAAAAATAATTCTGCAATAAACAACTGATATTGGTAGTGGAAAAAGTAGGTGAACCCTTGGAATGAATGATCACCCCTTGGCAACATTAACTTCAACCTTTTCCTGTAGCTGTGGATCAGACTGCACATGATTCAGAAGAAATCATAGCCTATTCCTCCTGGCAGCTCAGCTCATGTGTATGGCTCTCTTCAAGTCATTCCATTGCATCTCTTTTGAATTCATGGCCCATTGGTCTGGGCCCTAAATTTGGCAAGAGGCTTTACCATGACGAAGTGCTCTAGGCTACAGCGCTAACACGGACCCAAGGTTGGCGAGCTATAGAGGGAGAAATGCATGCACCTGACACTTTGTGTGTTGTGGCAAGATCGAGGGGTGAGGTTGGCAGCTTAACGAGGTAAATAACATGGCAGCCTTTCCTTGCAAGAGGTGAGGTTGGTGCTAACAGGGCTGGTCTGTATATGTGGTTGGGAAGATGTTTCCATGATGATATGCATTGCCCTTCTCATATGAAATGTAGTGCTGGGTGTTCTTCCCAAATGGTTCAATAGTTTCATCAATCAACTAAATATTCTGTGGGGGTTTCAACATGATTTCTTGCAGATTTCAGGCATGTAGCAATGTTCTTTTAGTAAGCATCAGCTTCCTTCATGGTGTCCTGCCGTAGACACCAATTATGCCTTTAAATCTTTGTTGTTCCTTTAACTTATTGATGAGAATATGATGCGCTGTTGGGGTCATTTTGACTCCGTATTCCACTCAATGCCTTAATGCCCCATTTTTTGGACAAAAGCCTGAATCAAGCCTAACCCACCCTAGACACGTCCCTCAGACTAGCAAGACTTCTGAAGGTTTAACATATTCCAATATGTTTACAGTACTGTACGCTTACTATGTACTGGCACTTTAAACTAGCAGACTAGCAAACAAAGTCCCTTTACATTCTACTGCCAGCGATTGTGCTACATTATTCATCATCAAATTCACACCACCTGTGGTCTATTGTGAACACTGTGAACATTGTGTAACTTGTGTTGTGTCTACAGTCAGAACCAGAAGTGCACTTATGACTTTAACTCCACCAATTTTGAAAGGCAGATATTATACTTTCCTTGTAATAATTTAGTAATTACAGCTACAGCAGAGAAAAGCGATAAAGAGAAAGCTTCCTCACCAGAGCTCCCATGTACGTAAGATCTTTGAAAGAAAAAGTCATTTGTAGTGTACGAACACACACACACACACACACACACACACACACACACACACACACACACACACACACACACACACACACAC